>JAPMOB010239172.1:0-44102 GCA_029875015.1 Lepomis gibbosus | reverse complement strand
TACCTCTTTTCCACCAAAAAAGAACTGCTTCGGAACTAGTGCTGGTTCAAAGTTGGTTCAAAGTTGGTTCAACTTGCGAACCTTCTCAGAACCCGTTTGTTTTTCCACTGACCAGAGAGCCCAGCGAACGACGTCACTACGTCACTGTGTACGTGGTAAAAGAACGGTTCTAGTCCAGCAAAGAGTTGGTGCCGCTTTGGAACCAGTTTTCCTGGCCGAGAACCGGTTCTTTGGCTGTCGAAACACAAAGAACTGGTTCGCAAGTAGGCACCGGCTCCGAACCGGCTCTCAAAATGCTTTGGTGGAAAAGGGGCTTGAGAGGAGTCAAAGACGATTTCACCTAATATTTTGTGCAGTGTGATGTGTGTATTCAAGTGGAAGAACAGTCACAGTTCACAGAATAAGCAAGTGGTGGTTTGATATTTATTATGAACTGTGTCAGTAGAGGTGTGGACAGCTGCGTTGGTGTGTCCATCTACCACCACATGATACAGTTTTGACCTGCTGAGCCAGTCTACTGGGGCTTCAGCACTGGTGTGGGGTGTGGGTTGTACCACCACAAAAATATTCACAGGGGTGTCAGGGCTGAGCTGCAGCAGCTGAAGCGAAGGCCTAGTCTGACTCAGGTTAGCTGTCTTTACAGTTTTGATGAGTTGCCACAACTGTGGTGCTATTTAAAGCAGTCCCCTTGTTGTCCCCAATGCCCTGCAGGACTTATAACAGTGGAGGAAGGAGCCCCTTTGCCCTGAGAATGCATAGAACAGACCCCCACCCAACTTACACCTCAATCTGAGCAGGAAGTGAATAAATGACGTGGTGAAAAGAGCCTCTCCAAAACAATGACATGTGTGTATGGTGCAGATTGGCTGTCCTCTTTAGTGCAACTTAATTTCTTCTAATGTTCAAATCCACATTTAAAAGGGCTAGATTTGCGTTTGTTCACAAATGTGTCACCAAAACATTACAGATCTGTGTCAAACACATGACAAATGCAAAAGGTAAACATACAGTGGAAGCTACATGCCAGCACTGAGCTTGAAGTAAATTGGCTGGCAGTTTGTGCATTATATTACAACCAGTCTCATATTTATTTTGTACATGTTTGTGGAAAGGAGACGCACCAGTGGGTTGATGTAAGCAATGTCTTTCCAGCAGTCTGTATGTTCTTTCATCCAACAAATCACACATTGTTTTCATTGCTTTCTCTTCCAACGATGTTCTGCCTCTCAGGTTTCACTTCTATGTACAGTATCAGCCTAAGGCTGGCCCTCTTGTTGGGGGGTTTCCCAAAGCCTCAACACCTCTAACTGGAAACTGCAATTATGTAACATTTGCTGGATTTCCTGACATTTACCATTAACCTGTAAGGTAGTGCTTTCAAATGAACCCTGTTATACAGTGGGCCAAACAAGGTTTTCAGTATGTTTCGAATGGTATAATTATTTAGGCAACGCTGAAAAATATCTGACAGCAAGATCAATAAAGGCTTTAGCATGCCACCTCTCAAAAATCTGTATAACATTCCTAGAATATTTGAGTGGGGACTTTACTTGGTGGGTATTCTGCCTGAGGCCTGTTTGGTCAGTGAGTCAGCAGCTGTGCTTGGAGTCATTAGGGCAGACAAATGTGTCTGCTGCAGGGTTTCTATTTACATCTGACCACAATGAGAGAACCACTTTCTCATCTTAGTTTAAAAGGAATGTAATGTATTGGAACTCAGCAGTCTAGACTGTAAAATGTATATTTCCTAAAATGTGGTAGATGTGACCATATTGAAAATGCTCCTATTGTAATGGTATGAGTTCTAACCGTCACTTCATAGAGAACGGCAGCAAAATTTAGGTTAGGTGGAAAAAACAAAGGGGAAGCTGTTGTCCCTCTTAACTGATAAGTTGGGAATCTGGAACAGGCCAACAAGCAGATAATGATAATGTCTGTCTGCATTTAGTTAGACCAGAACATTATCCAGTTTCTTTTGTACTACCAGACATTCCTATGCTTTTCTGGCTAGTCCATTCCTGGTAAAAATGAAAATGTAAAAATTAAAAATTAAAAACAGGGAATTGCAAATGAAAGCATGGCAGGTAGATGAGAGTTTAATAAACATGCAGTAGGTTTAGGCCTACTTTAATTTTTTTAAATTAAAGAAAAGGCTGTGAATTTTTTAATAATTTAATTAGGCAAACTGTAGGAAGAACTCTGGTCACTGTAAACTCACTGTTACAACCATAGACCATTGATCATTACGTAAAAACGTAATAATTGCAGACACACATTGTGGCTGTAGTGGAGATGTCACATAATATAAAAATATCACTCAGGTCATCATAACCTCATAGGCCAGTAACCTGAAAGAATACAGTAAATCTGTTCAATGAATCACTACAAATTAACCGTTCAACACAATAATAGGCCCTATTAGTCCGTACAAAATGGTTAATGGCAATTATAAACAGTATTTATGCAGCTGCGACTGCAAATGATCAGGAAGAGACTGTGTGGGTGCATGTGTTTGAGTGCGCGCGCGTCCATGAGGCAACAGCTGAACCTGCGGCAGGCGCGTGCGGAATGCAGTATCCAGTAGAAAGTAACGGTACTTTTATGGAAACTGCAACTAGCAGCCAGTCGAATTGGTTCACCGAGTGGTCGCATCTCGGATTGTCCTGCGTGTCACTTCTTCTGGTTTATATCTACCCAAAGGATTAGGATTTAAAAAATAATAGGCCTAAATCCAAACCAGGAGGACGACAGCACGCTAAAAAGGTAAACTCCCATTTTATAGATTGTTTAGAAAAGTAGCCTACTGTACAATCATAAACTAGTCTGTTCAGCAGAGTTTAATTATACAGTTCAGTTCATACTTCGTAATATAGGCAAACATCAGGTCCATCAGGCATCCTAAAGTGTTAATCAAGATTTTCTTTTGAAATGGTGGTTAGTTACTTACAGGCAGGCTGACGTTAGTAAGTAGGATAAACTCAATCATTCTGATATGCCATACCAGTTTTAATGATAAATTAACACGTTCATCTATGTGTATGTGTCAAACATTTCTGACACACACTGTCATGACAGGCTACCTTGTGCCAGCTGAGTACAGAAATACTCCAAACCTAACATCAGCACAAAAAACCTAACATTACTCTTGTAACTGTATTTTTTCGATTTACCAGACATGACATTGTCATAAAGACCTTGACCTTATTCAGTCAAATTTTAGATTTAGAAGTTTATGAAAGATTTTTTTTAATAACCTAACATTTTCACTGTCTGTCCGAATAGAAAATTAATACTCTTCCAGTCACAAAGACGTTCTTTGTATCTTCAGAACATTGTGTATCACTGCACAATACAAGAAACACTTTTGCAGGCTGCACTAGGAAAATGGCAGGTGAGGTTCTTAAACAGTTGTCAGTTTGCTCTGTCAACCTCCTGACATTCACCTCCTTGTTACTAGGCTCGAGGTTGGGGGATGAGGGGATTCAAAATGATCAAAGTCAATCAGCAACCTTTCATAAGGAATATTTAGCAACATAATGAAATCAGAAGGGTTTTTTTTCATCGTTCATTTTCATTCTGACTCCAAAAACTCAGTTGGAGACGAAAACTCTTAGTAATACACATGTGATTAATCAGAAAACACAGTTTAATTATTTAAAGAGAAATGTAATTTTTGTTCTAGATTACGCTGTAAAGCTGGTTTCAATGGGATGGACATTTTAAGCTGACCACGCCAGTGAAGCTTATAATGGTCACACAAGGTGGACTAATTGTTGACCATGCATTTATACTTGTATTCCATTCAACACTTAAATGGCAAGATCCTGAAGAGCAGCCCCACGATCACACTCTGATCTTCACACCTGAATGTAAAACGGTATTTGAGGACACTGATAAACAGCAACAGTTTTAGCGTAGGTTGACTAACAATTCAAACAGCTCTCATTCATCCAGTTGTCTAGCTCTTAGTCTGGCCATTTTGTCAAGGGTCTGTGGGGCGACATGTAGGTGCCAACTTGAGCTCTTTCCAATTGCCTATCACTCATCAGAAATAGCCATGATCACATGTCCTGGACCCACAAGTGGGCTATAAATAGAGGTCAGCATGCAAGCTTCCACTGCGCTCTTTCTCAACACACTGGGAAGTGGGGCAGCTTTCTTTGCCCCTAGCATTGGTAGTTAAGAAGTGCTTGTCACGCATATAAATGGCAAGGTCGAGGATCTTCAAATGGCTATAAATTGGTTGCTTGATAATTAACCGTTTAAATGGATACATAAAACATAAAAAAATTACAGAGCAAATACAATTATACAAATTAACTGAAAACTAAACACATGGATCGCTGAAAGACTTTCAAAATGGCCACATTTGCTTAAAATGTGAATCTTGTCTGCCATTGTGACTGCACAAATGCAGGCACTGGCCACTAACAAATTTAGGTGACAGTTAACAAATGCACGTTATATCCCGCAGTGAAACAATAAACACATCAACCACTCACCTATTTTAAAAATGCATTCATTTGAAGTCTTTCCTTTTTATTTTTTTTTAATTGCCAATCAGTGAAAAGCTTAATAACATTTTTCAAGGGCACATATATCCTGTATTTAAAAAAGAAATTCTGATCTGATCACTCAATGAAAATGTGATTTTAGTTTATATGATGTGGTCAAATTTATGTTGCATGCTAAACTTTTGTGATGCGTAGAGCAGATTGGCAATCAATCACTTTTGCATGATGCAGCAAGAAAGTGAACACTTGAACCATTCATCCTTTGCTTTGCAGGTAACATTTTAACAGAGCCTGTTTGACAACTTGTCACTGTGGTACAAACATGACTGAGGTGGCACAGGTTGCGGCTGTAGTTGCCCGCGATATGGATGATGTCACAAATGAAGACAAACACAACATGAGCGATGCAGAAACCAAAGAAGATGATGTGGCAGTTAGTGAAGACGACGCTACTGAGGAGAAAAGCGAGAAGACGTCTCACGTGGATGACAACGCGAGTAGTGAGACTGACAAGACACACATGAACGGAGTGAAACACAAAGAACAAGTTAACGGTGTAGCACAGGACACAGAGAAACAGGAGGATGAGGAACCTGGCACAAATGAAGATCAAAATATTTCTGATGTGACACTTAAAAAAGAGGTGTGTGAGCAATATAAGTGAGGAAATACATTTTTGTAGATTTTTGTGATTCTCATCCATATGGATATTGCCCTTCACAGAAACCATTTGCCCTTGCTGCTGCAAATAATTTAATCTTATCATCCCTCTCACTGTTAAACAGAAACTCCTCCGATCCAGAAAGCCAGTGACCAGAAGCTACGTGCCAAAGCTGAACAAAGACAAGGGTGATGTGACAGGCAAGTTTGAGGCCATGCAGAAGGCCAGGGAGGAACGCAGCAGGCATAGGCACAACGAGGAACAGCAGAAGAGGAAGCAGCAATACATCAAGGAGAGAGAGTGGAGTCGCAGGAAGCAGCAGGTCAAAGGCACAAAACCACACTAACCTCCGACCGTGAGCTGCATGGCATGATGAGGCATGATGGGGTGACAAGGCCCCCAGCTTGACTTCAACTTTGGTTTGTGCTTGATTTCATGAGATTATCATTTTTAAAAAAAGATTTTAAACCCTCATTTTTAAAGCATTTTTAACCCCATTAATGTGCACAAGGAACAGGACTAGACCCCACTGAATCCTCCATTATTCTAAATGCATGTTGTGCCGCCAAGCAATGTTCAACTCATTTAACTTTTTCTTTAAATTTTATAAGCCCCATACCAAATATACTAGGTGGAATTAAAGGAAAATCAATGTACATTAGTACTGAAACAACAAGACGATTAATAAAATTGTCAACTAACAGAAAACTAACGGGGAACCTCACAGATTTCATCCTTCAATGTTGGTTTACAGGCGCAAACTTGTATAGAGCCTTCTGTGGCTCCAGCTGCATGAAATCTGATAAATTGTGGTTGGTGCTGAAGTTTTAAAAATGAAGGTAATCTTGGGGGTGTGTGGAGCTAGAGAGAAGTGAGGTTACCACATCTCTGTAGCCCACTCCTCATCTCTGGTTGTGGCTAAGAACTCGGGGCTCCTGTTGACGGTTGAGTTGTTTTGTGGGTAATGTAGGCTGCAGGTTTTGACAATGAAGAATGTGGTGAAAAAACAATACAAGACATTATTCTTTGCTTCTGCTGCATCAATTTTAATCATTTTTATTTTTAAACGGTCCATTGTGTGTCTTGCAATTTTATAGGAGTGAAATGCAAAATCTATGGAAGACTCTTTTACTTGTCAACAATTGGGTAATCTTTACAATTTTTCAAGGACAAACACCAAATGTTATCTAGCTCCAAATCAAATGTGATGATTTAACTGTAAACTGAATACCATGGCGTTTGGGACTGTTGATCAGACAAAACAAGTCATTTGAACACACCACTCTGGACTATTGATTTATCAACACATCGTGAATCAATAAACAATTTATCAATAATGAAAATAAGCTTTAGTTGCAGCTCTTATATAAAATGATGCACAAGATATCAAATTTTTTTCATTTTATCAGAAGAAACAGATGTACATATATGAGATAATGACAAATATTTAAGTGACTGAGAAGCTGCAAACTTTAAAGGGGATGGACAGAGATCAAGAATTCAAGGTTAAGACAGCTTTTCTTCGAGATTGACTGTGGTGAAACAAATGCAGTGATATGGTGTTATGTGAGTGGATTATCAGTGACACTCAGTAAGACAGAACAACCTCCCTGTGCACAGCCATGCCATAGCTGGCCAGGCTCGGACACCTACGCTCATCTCCTTTCTGTGCAACAACACCATGGTCCAATCAGAGGTCCACCTGCAGGTCACATGACCAGGCTATTAACAGGGATTAGGCCCATGTTCTTGCTGGGACCAGCATGGCTCCTGAGTGGCAAAGGAGATGATCCCAGCTAAACCGTAACCTCACCACCACTCTCTATCTGATCCGCCTCAGATAAAAGAACTACTCGCTTCCAGTGATGAGGAAGAAGAGGTGAAGCCAGCGAAGGTAGAAAAATCCTACGTCCCCAAAATTACAGGTAAGGCACACAAACGCATGCAAAGGGTAGGACAGATGGAGATTCAGGGAGGATCTGGGAGAAAGAGTAGGCTGAAGGCTTGTGTTCTGCTCTGTGAAATCCTAAGGTAGCGTGAAGGGGAAGTTCGCAGAAATGGAAAAACAAAGACAAGAGGAAGAAAGGAAGAGGATGGAAGCAGAGAGGAAGAGGAGGGAAGCTCAGGACAACATGGAAAAGGCCAAAATAAAGAAGGAGCTGGCACAGAAAGCAGCTGAGGTAAGTTAACCTGAGGTGAATTCCTTGCATGGTTCTGCCTGTCTGAAGAGAATGTAATGTAATGAGGAATATGATGTCATGTAAATGAAATGGATATTTCCATTTCCATTTTATTTCCATCAGTACAGCACAGATTGAATGACTTGAAAGGAGTTTTGAGGCTTATTATACCTTCAGACTTTGTATTTCTTGGGAATGGTTACGTAAGTATTCTTGTGCCAGATAGGCAATTACAGGCAATTACCTGCTACTTCTTTGCTCTAATTCTGCTCTTGTACAATGAGAACATTCAAACTTGTAATGACGTTAGCAATGCTGTACGAAAATCTTGAACAATACACTCTTGTAAAAGTAGTGATTTTATTCAGCTTTTTATTTTGAATATGTCTTTACAGCCCTGCGTTTATCATCATCAGTGATACCTCCGAGGAGACCGAGGTCATGTCCTTTGTATTTATTGTATTTAATGGAGGGGCAGATTTCAGGTTTTTTACATTAGTAAGTAAATCGTTGATTTTCACAATGGACAACAAATGGAGACTTCTGTTTTGGGGATGTGGTGGTATGTAAAATTCTGGTGGACACTGACACAAGTGGATGCTGTCAGCAACACCATTCCCCACAGTTTCTTCTAAAGTGTTTCCCATTAATAGGTAAAAAACTACATCAACTAAAGTGCTTTCATGTGTACATACTATATACCCCCATTTTTCAGCTTGCCCTGTTACTAATTTCTTTGTTGCCCATATATGAAAAAACTTGAGATCTTTTATTAGCAATGGAGTAATGTCTCAGGTTAAAATGATTAAATGTTTAAATGTAAGGAAGGACTTATTGATGATCTAGAAACAACTGGAACAGCACACCAACAGTTCTGCCAGGCATAGACAGCATATGACTGGCAAGTGTTTCACACACCTTCCAGCGACCAAATTAGCTCCAGACCTCCACGCTGTGACTGAATTAGACTCTACTATCTTAGACTGACACCCATACTGTGACCTACTGCAAATGGTGATATTGGGAGAATAGAGATGTAAAAGATTTAAAAGTACAGAATAATTTCCCTGACCATCCTCTAATCTCTGTTTTTTGTGAAACCTTTGGATATGTTTACTGTGAATGAAAAAGCTAAATGAAACCATCTAAGGGGAGATATTTCTTTGGTGAAACTGCTAAGATGAAATGTAACAAGAGGAGCCCAGTCAGACAATTCTTTTACAGTGGTAATAGCCTAAAACACTGGGAACTACTGGGTTAATATTTAACAATGCATTGTATTTTATATGCATATCGTGTAAATTATGTTAAATTTTAACATGTGAAGCAACTATTATTAACTTTATCTGTCCAATAAGTGGAGTAAAAAGTTTTATATTTCCCTCTGAAATACTTTCCACTGCTGTCAACCTCTTGCACATAACTTGCCAATATGGTCTATTTTTCATCATTGATTTAACTGAATGAATTCCTTACTATTTGCCTTTGTAATAACCTTGGATAATCTTACATCATCAAACACCTTTTAGGAAGGAGATGACACAATCCTGGTGCGGGTCGTTCCAGCAAAGTCATCACGACCTCCGGGCAGGATCAAGGTGAACTTTGAAGACATGGAAAAGAATCGAGAGGAGGAACTGCAGAAGAAGGCAGAGGAAGAGAAGATGAGACGCTACGATGAGAACAAACGCTCCTTCAGGGATGCTAAGCGACTCTCCGTTGTTCAACAGGTAGGAATATGAAGAAACAAACATTTCTGCTTAAATTAGAACTTGTGTCGGGCTGTTTGCAACCACCTCAACAATTGTGGACAACAGTTAAACAAAGTCTACTGTGGATTTAGGATGAAGAAGAGAAGCCTTCGGAGAAGGTGCAGGTGACTCCTGGAAAGCTGAAGCTCACATTTGAGGAGCTGGAGAAAGAAAGACAGGAGCAGAGAAAGAAGCAGGCTGAAGAAGAAGCCAAACGTCGCCTGATAGAGGAGAAAAAAGCTTTTGAGGAGGCTAGGCTGGGAAAGGTAAACAAACTTACATTTAAATGCAAAGTTGCACATTTTGAAAATCAGTTAAGTTTTGCAATACAGTTTAGTTTTGCACAACATTTTAGAAATAATAATACATGTAAAATATTTTACTTTCCCTTTTTTCTTTGTATCCTGATACTAACAAGCAGCAACATTGATTATTGTCTTCACATTCCTTGTACACTTCATAATTGCTAAATATTCATTTGTTGAAAAGTAAAGTTTTATGTTTGAACTGTTGTTGAGCTTTTTTAATACATGTTATTAGGGAGAAGACAAGGAGGACACTCAGGCAGCTCAGGAAGACAAGGAGGAGTATCGACCTGGAAAACTGAAGTTGAGCTTTGAAGAGGTGGAACGGCAAAGGGTGGAGGAAGAACGCAAGAAAGCAGAGGAGGAGGCCAAGAGACGCATGGTGGAGGAGAGAAGAGCTTTTGCTGAAGCCAGGAAGAGCATGGTCAATACATTACCCATAAACAAATACAAAATTCAATACAAAAAATTTGATTATGAGATTAGATTATGAAAATTCTAAACATCTCAATTTGTAAACATGTCTGGTAGCAATATCATTATAATTGAAAAACCTTAGATCAGATATGTCCTTAATTAGGGAAGTACGCATATTTGCTTTCTGGTGGAGCGTTAGATAAGAAGATTGACAACACTAATATCTTTATGAGCCTTATGCTAAGTATAAGGCTACAGCCAGCTGCCGCTTGGCTTAGTTTAGCAGAAACACTGGAAGGAGGGGGAAACAGCTAGCCTGGCTCTGTTGAAAAGTATCAAAATCTACCTACCAGCACATCTAAACCTCACTAATTGAAAAGCTATATCTCATTTATTTTAATCCGTACAAAAAGTTTTAAAATGACAATGCATCGTTTTATAGGGGGCTGCACTATGTGCTGGACTATTTCTTGGCTAGGAGCAGTAACTTCCTGGAATCTGCGTGGGTGCTCAGAGCCAGATAAAGTAATAGTCTGGCTCATAACCCCTTGTAAAATGACAGGTTGTTGCTTTTGAACTTCAGTTTTCAAAAGTTTACACAAACAGGACATGTTATTTTAATTAGTGAACTGTAGAGGTGCTAGTAAGTAGATTTTGTGCCAGCTGCCAGCTGTAGCTTTATTTATTGGACACACATGAGAGTTGAATCAATCTCATTTAAGTCTCTGCCAGAAAGTTAATAAGCAAATTTCCTGAAATGTCTAGGTTTTCACCTGAGCTAGCTGTCCCACAAATAAGAGCACCCTCATTTTGAAAAGTTACATGAAATTGGCAAAATATGATGCTTACCTAGCTGTGTTCTTACTCAGCTTGTAGATGAGGACGATGAGGTGCTAATGGCCTTATTGAACCTGGAGGGCAGTAAGCCCGGGAAGATATGCGCCAGTTTTGAGGAGCTGGAACGCCAGAGAAGAGAGGAAGAGCAGAAGAAGGCAGAGGAGGAGGCAAAGAAGAGACTGGAAGAGGAAAAGAGGCTCTTTGCTGAGGCCCGCAAGAGCATGGTAAGGCTACATGGCTCAGTGACTAAAAATTAAACTCTGCATGTATTTTGCTGATCATTGACATGTCAGGTAGTTACTGTTGCCTAGGCTTTCAATTAATTTGCTGCTGCTGAGCTGCTGAGACTTCCTTTTTAAAGAACAGGCAAACCCATGTTATAACAAAATGATAAATTGCCCAAACACATATACAAACAGCGCATAGATACACCTTATTCATATTTTATCATTATGTCTATGTGCAGCTTCAACAGCATTAGTTAAGAAATATTAGTTATGACCAAAGCAATAGTATATAGTAGTATCAAAGTAACACCTGTTTTAACTCTTTTTTAATTCTGACTCATTGTTTTCACATATTGTATATCTTTCTGATTGGCTCAAATGGTATACCTGCATTGCTGTTCCCCTGTCCAAATTATTTCTTTAAGAGCCCTGGCCTGGATCAGGAAAGGTCTGCATATGGAGATGAAACAGTAAGATGTTTTCAATTTCAAACGTATATAGTTCAAATAAAAGTACACGGAAACAACAGTTGTTCATAGAGTAAGCAATTATTAATGTATTCCCCGTTAGTACAAATGCACAAAGGTTTACAGACAAATTTGTGTTTTTTTATCCATGTTGTGTAACAATAAGCATGGCTGCTGCTTAGTGTTTGCTGGTTTTATGACATTTTTGATTTTTGTTGGGTAAGTAGTTGGACGTGTTGGACAAGTTGCTCTGCAGTGACCACTGACCAACATGGACATAATACTTGATACAGTCATTTAGTTCACTCCCCAACAGAGCTCTTTGCCTATGTGTGTACAGGCACTGGATGAGGAAGAAGGGATGGTGAAGAGTGAATCACAAGAAGCACTGCACCCTAGAAAACTGGAGATCAACTTTGAAGAGCTACTGAAAGAGAAGGAGCAGGCTGAGAGGAGACGCAAGGCAGAGGAGCGCAAAAAGAAAATGGAGCAGGAGAAGCAGGAATTTGAACAACTCAGACAAGAGATGGGCGAGGTCAGTCTGGAACTGGTGGAAATTTATGTAGCCCATGTTTCCAAATATATCTTTTGAGTTCTCATAAATGACATATCTTATTGCAATGATAAATGTAACCTTCATTCCACATTGTTGTTACTTTTTCCATCATTTACGGACTTCCCACAACTGATTCCACAGGATGAAGTGAATGAAAGCTCAGATGTTGTAAGCAATGAATATGAAGAACTGACCAAGCTCAAGAGGACTGGCTCCATCCAGGCCAAAGACCTCAAGTCCAAATTTGAGAAGATCAAGCAGCTGACTGAAGACGAAATCCAGAAAAAGATCGAGATGGAGAGAGCAAGGAGGAAGGCCATTGATGATGAAATTAAAGAGAGAGAAGCTGAGCGGTTCCAGGAGGTAAGAGTATACACATAGTATACAGGATTTATTGATGGCTTGAATTTTCCAACAAGTCATCAATAAATCAAGATATAACTGCTGTGTCTTTCAGGAGGATGATGAAAGAGAAACGACTCCAGTGAGGCCAGAGGAGTCACCTTTCAAACAGAAGGTGGACATGCGAGCCAGATTTCAACAAATGGCCAAAGCCAGAGAGGAAGAAGAGAGGAGGAGAATAGAGGAGCAGAAGCTGCAAAGAATGCAGTTTGAGCAGCAAGAGATTGATGCTGCCCTCCAAAAAGTAAATCTCCCATGTTCATGACAATATATGCATGAGAACACAGCAAGAGTTTGGATAAGGGTTGCTTTGACCCTCAGACATTTTTATTTGTCATCTGTTTGCAGAAGAAGGAGGATGATATGGAGGATGAGGGTAGCATCATCAACGGCTCTGCAGCCTATGAAGATGAGGAAGACCATGCCAGGTCAGGAGCGCCATGGTTTAAAAAACCCCTTAAAAATCAATCAGTGGTGGACTCTGAGCCAGTTCGGTTCACCGTTAAGATCACCGGGGAGCCCAAGCCGGAGGTGACGTGGTGGTTTGAAGGGGAGATGCTCCAGGACTGTGAAGACTATCAGTATATAGAGAGAGGAGAGACGTACTGCCTCTACCTGCCAGAGACCTTCCCAGAGGACGAGGGAGAGTACATGTGCAAGGCTGTGAACAGCAGAGGCACTGCAGCAAGTACCTGCATCCTCACAATAGAAAGTAAGGCCACCTTGGTGTGACTGCATGCCTATGAAGTGGATCGCATGCTCCAATTCCTCGTGAACTCAAGCTGAGTGGCAGATGTGGATAACTGCTCTTCTGTTTCTTTCTTGCAGCTTATGACTACTGATGCCCTTCCATGTTCAGGAAACTTTCCCTGTTGTCTCTCACTCCTTTTGTAAAACTTCGTCCCTCATGGTATGGTCAAACAGCAGAGGGAAGAAAACAGCAGTATGCTTGGCATTCCTAAGGGAGGGATACACAACACACACACACACACAAAAAGCAAGATGTTGTTTACGTATTGTTCAAATGTAAAGCTGCACTCCCTGTTAGAGTAGGATGTCACCTGTGCCAAAAACAGACACCACTCTTGTTCAATCTTTTTCAAAACTATCTTCGCTGTGAGGCCCTTAAGATATTTGTGATACCTGCCTTTGTTAAGTATCGTAACACTGTATTGTAAATATCACACTTTATGGTCCATACATGGCAAACATTATGCTGGAGGCACTGAAATGTGAAAGGTAAAATATCCTTGTGTGGTCAATTTGAAGAACAAGATATGGGAATATCAGTAAAATAGTATTCTACTACTGCTCAACAACTTCATCAGTATTAATCAGGATGTCATCTTCTGTACTCTTTACCATATTAGTAAATAGAATTGCGATATTTTCCTGGTATTATTTTGAGGGGTAAGATGTTAGTCATCACTTAATTGGATATCCACAGTGAAGGATCCATTGGCATTAATTTGACATTGCAGGAACAAAACAATTTCTACATCCTGATTTTCAATGAAACTGTTTAGGTCCAGATTAAAACTTCTAAAAAACATTAATATGTCTAATTTGTCATGTACCCCTACCCCACCCCACATTTCTTTTTGAGTTAAATGTAATACTCTTGATAGAGTTGTGCTGAACAGTAGGTAACCATTTCATGGTTTGATAATAATGAAAAATAAATATAGGCTAGCCTGAATATTTGTCATACATTATAAATGAAAATGTTTTAATAAAATGAACAAAAATAACTGAATATTGTGGTGTCTTTCATTGTTGCATGGGGAAGACTTGAACCTAAAGCCTGATCTGTTGCACGTTTTAGGCTACTTGCTTTGCTTTTGGATGTCTCTTAAAGGTTCAAGTGAGTGTAGCCCATGGATCCATCTTGTATGGGTAGAGGATCACTAGTGGCCCAAAAGCAAATTCTATTTCTGGGCCCCTTAAAAGATCATGCTGGGCTACTGCCTCTTAGATTGCACATGTACTTCATACAAGTTGTGACCAGTTCAATTAAAGAGTGATCCTTGAAATTAGACAAAACAGGCATTTGCATAGGTAAAATGTAAATTTTACAACACATTCTGAACAAATAACCGATTTCGTGTTTCATAATATTAGATAGGCTACTTATGACCCCCTTTTTAAAACTATGTCCAGACCCACAGTTTTGAACCACTAACCAAACACTAGCTACACAAAGTTGCGCAGGGGGAGCATTTCCATTAAAAACATAGACTGAAAAAGAAGAAAGAAAACAAAAAGAAAAGAACAGAAAAAAATAAAAAGATTAGGCCGCCATATTGAGGGCGGAGCAACTGACATCACCATGGAAACGCACACTTCCGAACAACAACTGTAAAAGACGCGCAGTTTCACCAAATCTCTAGGACAAATGGCGCAGCACAATCCACAGCCTTGTTATGGTTCGCTACACGTTTAGCTAAAGGCCATCGCCAGACCAGCTTCTTGTTAACGTCATCTATGTTGGAAGAAGGTCGTCACAGCTGGACTCGTTCCCGTTACCATGGCCATTTCAGTTGAAGAGGTTTCTTCGTCCCTTGTACGGGAATATCTGAGTCGAAAGGTAAGCTAGCTAACGCTAACGCTGTGGTGAATGGGCTCAGTGCTAAACTTTTCTGCAAGCTGCCAGCTAACTAGCATTAGCCGCTGCCCTGCAATGATAAAGAGTTTATTCTAGGTGTTGCACTGACATCTGTGATTCGTCAGATTATCTGTCACTAACGTTACTCATTCAGCTCTGAACCAGTTTCTGCTGTCACAACTGACACCATGTATTACTCTGTAAAACGTTAACAGGTAGGGATGATGGTCATATTGTCAAAGCTGCTAGCATCGCCATCCGTGATAACAGTAAACACTAAAATGTAACCATTTTAGTGACAGAAGAACTTACGGTGCAATACACTGTGTTGCTGTGCAGGGTCTCAAGAGGACAATTGCCTGTATGGATGAGGAGCATCCGCGCACAGAGGCCAGTATCAACAACAGATCACACTTGATGCAGATTCTCAACATTGAGGGTCTCTATAGAAAGAATAAGGTACGTCTTGAAGACGTTTTGGAGGTTGGATGCTGTGCAAGTGGATACCATTAAAAATACTGTAGTTGACTTCTCTGACATTGCAGATGCAGAACTCCCCCCTGAAAACATTACTGGAGATTATTGTAAAGCATCACATCAAGGACCTTGAGAATAGCCAGATCACCAGCAATGAAAGTGATCCTCTGCAGTCTCCTGGACTTATCGGCTTGATTGTTAATTCTCCTGCAGTCCTGCCAAGAGTGATGAACGACACAGAGGCAGAGGATAGCACAACAGATTTTCTTAGTAGTAAAAAAATCAAATCAAGGTAGCCTATATTACAAGTGACATTACAAGTACTACTTTTTGATAATAGGTTTAAACCTATATGGGATTTATCTTTCTCACAGGTCTGATATAGAAGAAATCTGGCCATCTCAGCCTATACACACGTCATTGCCTGAGAACGACAGACTGTCCAGTCAGAATCAGTCTGGTTTCTGGGCTTATGACTCAGAAGACCAAAAAGGCCAACCACTCATGGCTTCTCTCCAGGACAATGAGGGCTGTATCAGAAGAGAACCAGAAAAAAAAACTGAGAGCACCCAAAGAAGCAGAAGTAATCGAATTAGACGTGGCATGATGGCTGGACCGATAGCCAGCACGCCTCAGGTACTGAACTTCTGATACAACCTTTTTAAAATGTAGTAATTCCATTTTCACCATGCTACTCATATTCATCCCACTCTGCTCCATTACTGATGTTTTTCCTTTTAGGAATCAAACAAAAAAAGGCACAGTCGAAGGCAAGAAGCGCTTCAGCCACTGCTCAGAAAAGAAGATGAAAACGGACAGTCTACGGATGCACTTTTAGTAACTGGCTTACATCAAAAAAGCTTAGAAAGCAGCCTAACTGAAATCAGCTCAGCTAAGTGTAGTGTAGGAGGGCAACGGGCAGTGCGGAGTGCACCGGAGAGAATGCAGAGGGAAAACACTTTTGAAAAAGTGGGACACGACATACTGAAGACTAAAAAGTAACTAATTATAAGCTGTTATTGGAGTGTGTCTGTGGCAACTTCATAGTTTTACACTGCTGAGATGATTTTCCTATCTTCCTTTTATTCAAAGGTTTATGTGCATTGTGTCTGTTGTTTCACAGAGTAAAGTCTTTGCCAAGGCCAAATGTGGGTGATTTGGATGTGTCTGAGATGGTTTTAGGTAAGTGCTGTGTAAATAGCAGCACCCATTGTCTTTTCTTTTTTTGATGTTTTGCCTTGTATTTGTCAAAGCTGATGGCGTGTTAATCAATTCCTAGATGACATTGATGATGATGACAATCTCCGAGAACTCTCGAAAGCTTCCTTTCAGAGAACCATTGCAGAGCACTGCTATGCTGGCCGCCTGATGGACCAACACACTGCTGTGGTTGGTGACTTATGTCTGTGTTTCACAAGAAATGCTGGAGATAGTTTCTGCTGTTGGCTTTGATTTTTCTGTTTGTTTTGTTCTTTTCTTTTTTTCCCCCAGGAGTTGAAAATGATTCTTCTTGGTTCCAGCCTAAATTGTTTCAGTGTTGAGTGGAGGAATCAGAGTTTCACATTCTCAGAAACACACGACCTGAGATATGGAATTGTGCAGAAAAAGGTTGTGTCAATTGTGTCGTCTTTCTAAAATTCATTAATCCAGTCAGCTGATTTTAAATGATTTATAATAATTATAAATAATAATTTGTGTATTATGCTATTGTTATTATTATTGTTATCATACTAATTTCTGTTTTCTAGGGTGGTCCTTGTGGCGTCCTGGCATCCATCCAGTCCTTTGTTCTAAAGAAACTGCTGTTTGAAAACATCAAAAGCAGTGACACAGGCCTTCAGTGCGTTATCCTTCAATTCAGAGCTTTGGCCCATAATATTAACCTCTGTGTGCCCTATTGTAATCTCTTGGATGCCTTTTTACAGCCATTAATTCACATCAAGGCATGCTTTCTAACCACTGTTAAGTAATGATCCTGCATTTTGGTAGTAACTTTATTATTATCCCAGATGACCTGCTTTGCGCTTAAACATCATTTTGTTCTCAGGAGGTTAAGACCTTCCAACACTACCAGAAGAAAGTGTCTTGTTTTAGCTGCGTCTGAAATCCTATGGCGGGCTGGTGAGGAAAAACAAGCCACAATTGCAATGTAAGTTCCACTTAATACTCCACTTAATCCTCTTTTTTTACACAACCTCATGACCAGTATTTACCTAGGTTGAATGTATGTGAATAACTGGCTTAGATGTTGGGAGGTCTGGGTGGTTCATTATGTCTGGGTCATACTGTACCACAGATGCTTTTTTAATATCTGCTATCAGCACCTGTCAGACCCATTGTTTAAGTGTATGTGCTTTTTTTATCTCTACTTTTCAAAACAGAAACTCAGGGAGAAATCATTTCACCCCAACTGGACACTACAAATCTGAAGGAGTTCTTGAAAAGGTAAAGGGGTGCCGCTGCACATCTGCTGAAAATTGGGTAGTGATATAACTCAAGTCGATTAAATAGATTAGATAGAAGCTGCACATAGATGAGGAGTTTCATATTTAAAAAATATGAAGAATTTTGTAACTACATTAGACACACATTCCTCAACAACATTTTAATTTTCATTGGGTTCAATATTACTATGATTAGATTTGATAGATAGAACTTCCTTTTGTTTTAGATAACATGTTTGACAGTGGATAACATCAAGGACCTGCAGTTGATTCTAGAGCAGCATATTGAGCAGGTGAGAGATATCAACTTCCTAAGTTATATTTTGCCAAGAAGACATAAGATTGACAACCCTTTTTGCTCCAATCTGGCTTCTTTTTTTCACAGTTTGAGACTGGGGAGTTAGGATGCGTGCTGTTGACCATATCTGCTGTTCTCTCTCGATCCGTTGAAAAGTACGTTATTCCTTTTCCAGCTTTGTTGACCAAACAAGATGTGCAGTATAAAAAAAAGTAACTATTAGCTAAATGAAGAAACATCACCCTTATTGTGCTTTCTTGTTTATCTTTCATTAGAGTAAGAGAGGATATGGATGTGCCCACTAACACGCTCATCGGAGCCCATGGCTACTGCACTCAGGTTTGACATAAAAAATGAATTGGGCTTGATGGCATTTTCCAGCGCTTAATAGTTAATGTTTACGGCAGCATTGAAATGCTGCCTCAAGACCATGTGAGGCTTATGAGTGAACAAGCACATCTCCAGTGAGCAATGAAAATACATGTCACAGAATAATCGAAGCAAACACTATGCTGTGAAGAAGTTACACAACTTTGTGTGGTGTATAGGCTATGCTCACACTGCAGGCCTTAATGCTCAGTTCCAAGGAAGATCTATTTTTTTTGATTGACTGTTCACCATATATTTTTAAAATGTGGCCCATATCGGACTCCAATGTGAACTGTCCATGGCCTAAAAGTGATCCCCATTGCACAATAGAATAATATGATGTCACATGGAGGCCACAATTATTTTTTTTTCCTGCCAAAGTTTTTACAGCTGTGCCTCTTATGGTTGGGGCTACTTAAGGTTACGGTTAGGGTGGGTTTAGGGTTCGGGTTAACCAATCAGAGTGAAATCTGAACTGAAAAAGATCAGATTCCATGTTACTTGGGCTGTTCAAACTGTTATGACCAAAAAACCCCGGGTCACTTTGGACTTTGGTACAAAAAAGGGATCTTAATGCAATACACAATACAGATAGTAAGCAATAATAAAGTTACTGCTGTATACAGAACATAAATTCTGGTTACTAAGATTGCTTCTTTGTGTTTGTGTTCACCAGGAGCTGGTCAACCTGTTGCTCTGCGGCAGAGCAGTTTCTAATGTCTTTGACAATGACATGGAGTTGGACTCAGGCAACGGGAACCTGACTCTTCTCAAGGGAATTAAAGGCCACTGTGACATTGGCCTGCTGTCCTTGTTTGAACATTATAACATCTGTAAGGTGAGGGAACTGGAACATGGCCTGTTGAAGCTGATGTAAAACTCTTGCTCCCTGATTAATTATGGCAAGCTGTTTTAACATTTATTCCTCAAAACTTACTAGTCACTATTTAAAAACTACTAGTACTTATGTATTAGTTACTAGTAACTATGTTTTAGTAGTAAGAATTGATTAGATACTAGTTCTTAAATTTTTGTTATTAGTGACTATTCCATTAATGACTAGTAACTATTTTTTAGTTACTAGTAAATAATTGCAGATTTTTGCCATTGAAATCAATGGGGCTCTGCAGTTCAGATATCACCTATTCACCGGTTACTAGTAACTAAAAAATACTTACTGGTAACTAATGGAATATTAACTAGCAACTAAAATTTAAGTACTAGTATCTAATCAATTGTTGCTATTAAAACGGGAATAGTTTGTAGTAACTGATGGAAAGTTAGTGACTAATAAATAAGTACTAGCTTTTAAATAGCAACTAGTAAGTTTTAAGGAATAAATGTTAAAATGACTTGCAGTAGACTAATAACAAGGTTTTTTTAATTGGAAATGAAAAAAAAATTTAAGGCTCTTTAACAAATACCTTGCACATCATTAACATGTACATTAAATACCAACACGTGTACAAAATGTATTTGTCCAATCAAAATCATGTCCTACAAACCTGGAAAAACTGTTTGTGTATTTTTAAGTTTTCAGGAAGCACGCATAAACAAATACCATGATAAAGTTTTGATTTTACTCCTCACCCACCCTGGTAGCAGGAATAATCTAAACTCCATTTAGCTGCTTTGATTTCAAGGTTCTGGTTTTCTTCTATTTAAGGTAGGAACTTACCTGAAGACTCCCCGTTATCCCATCTGGGTGGTGTGTAGTGAAAGCCACTTCAGTGTTCTGTTTGGCCTGCAGAGGGAGCTGTTGACCAATCAGGACAGCTGTCTGGAGTTTGACCTCTACTATTATGATGGACTGGCCAATCAACAGGAGGAGATCTGCCTCACTGTCTGTATGTAGCATCACTCAGTTTACATGTCCTTTTTTGATTGTAATGTTTCTTTATAATCCCCTCACCCTCAGGTAGTGACCAGAACTTTACATTAGGGTCAAATTTCTGTGGTTATGATGTGATCATGTTGGTGCTTGAATAGTGTTTAGTTATTTTGCTGTTGCACTAATTGTAAGTATGCCTTGATTAAAATGTTAATTAAGTATTGGTATCTTTAGCTGTTGGCAAATCGTCCCTGAGCTGTCAAGATGTTGACACCGATCTCATCCCCCCACTAGAGCACTGTATCCGAACAAGGTAAAGATTTTTTGGCATTTCAAACACAAAGACATAGACCGACGTGCACAGTAATATAATCAAATCCATAAAATGCTTTTATTGCTATTTATTGAGTCAAGGGGTGCTCAAATTTATTGCTTTTAATTCTCAAGGATCAGTGGTTTAGTTATGTACCTGGGTCAGCTTTTAACAACTTATTAAATGTGTTTTTCTTTTGTTTTTTTTCAGGTGGAAAGATGCATTAGTCAATTGGAATGAAACAGAGCCTATTCTCTGACTGATCACATGGTTTGATGCTAATTTAATTATGGGAAGGACACTGAACCAACTAAACATTTTGCATCGTCCAAGACATACATTTTCTTTATATTTATCCAGATAACTTAGCGCTACCATTGTTTTCCCTTTATAGTGAGAGTGCTGTTCTTTGTTTACATAACATGATGGCCTGGATGTTATTTATCACACAATGTATGTATAGAGCTAGGTGGGATATGGCATATCATGTTAGCCATAAAGTTGCCTACAGAATTATATTTGAGAGAATGCAATAACAATTTGAAAGGTTTAGCAACAAGCATAAAGCAACTTTTTCGAAAAATGTTTGGAGGAAAACTCTATAAATACTTATAGCACCATAGTGGCCTTTTACTCTTTACCTGTACTTTTCACATAAAGATATAACCAATTGTCATCCATATTTTATACTTACGTATTATGATTTCCCTGCTTACTAGAAATGAAATGAACATGTGATATTTTAATCAAGAAAACTTCAAAAATGACCAATGTGTTAATTTCACATCACGATTTATCTGATTTCTTTCAGATTTAACTCATTGTATAATTTGGATAACCAGTTTGGTTTTGAATGGCTAAAATCAAATTGCCTTATTACATGTGCACTCTATAAGTGAGATAATGTGATAGGTTGTACTGTATTTGTTTTCATTACCTCAGTAATAGTTCTAATGTGTTGTTTGGAGATTAGATTAAATAAATACAGACTGGTGTGTGAGTGCATATTATACTATACTGCCTTGATAAATGTTCACTTTTGACAGACTTCTCATCTGGAACAGAAAATAAAACCATTCAATACCTCAACTGTCTCCACACAGTGATGGTTGTTTTGTGTCACTCTCTCATATAATACGAGAGTGACACAAAACAACCATAAACACTTGTGGCTCCATAAACACCACTTCTGTCACTGAGAAGAAACATTCTTCTGTACCTTTTTTTTATGAAACTGCTTTTAACTGCCAACCAAATAGGAAAAAATCTGCAAAGCTTTTGTTGCATAACTTAAGTTTAGTTATACTCCATACATATACATCATTTTCAGTTTATACACACTATTTGAAATTGACAATAAATCGTAAATAAAACTTCTCTATTCTTACCATACTGACATTGCAGAAGATACGTGAAGATGGTGTTAATATTGCAGCTTTCCTAAACTAAGACGCTCACTGTGACTAGCAAATCTATTTTTAAAAGCTGCTGGGTATGTAAGACCAATAAATACATTTTTAGAAACATCACTTTGGTTGTACAGATGTACAAATCACTTCCATAAAAAAAGACTTTATTTGCCGCTCTGTGCTTTTGAAGCATTTAATTTTGTTAACACATGAAAAAAAAACATTTATGTAATTCTTACACATTCTTCCAAATAAAGAAAACAAACTCAAAGCTAATTGTGAATTAACTCTTAACTATGTCACATGTCAGGGTGAAAAAACAAACAAAAAAAATTTAGCTGAAAGATGCCTTGCAGTTAGTCAGAGTGTTTGGTATTAGCCATGGCAGGCATCAGAGCGCACACGGTGTGGGGCATGCAGAGGGGGTGGCAGGGAGACAGGGAGGTGTGCCAACACCTCCAGCACATGAGATCAAAGACATTGCAGCTGGCGCACAGACAGAGCTGCAGCAACTCACTTCCCATCGCGCTGTCTTGTGCAACTTGGACCAGAGTCCATTTAAGATCAGTGCGATTCAGGGTTCAACACCATCTTGGCAACAACACACAATGGAACAGTACAAGCTGTTTTCTTAAATAAATCTGTCAAAGTCACTCATATCCATGACATTTACATTTTGGGGCAATGGAAATGCTGGAGAAGACCTCACTGTAATGACAATTCAACTGTTAAATCTCTAATGGAAGCTGTATTATCTGAATGTATATTATTTATGACTCATGTAGGGATTTATGCATTCTACAAAAGACATAGGAAGAGCCATGAATTAATCATGAGACGTGGAGTGAATCAATGAGGCCTCTACAACAATTTTACAGCCATCAAGGCTACTGCAGTCACTATAAATAAGGTGCTTTGCTTGAATGAGGCCTTGGGGTCTAAGCAATTGGATTAAAGTGTTTACTTTTGCCACAGAATTCGTCTGCGGATGGGGGGAGTTTGATATACGTCATAAGCAACCATGTTTAGGTTTTAGGTTATATGCTAGTCATAATCTCCACTGAATAGTTGGCGCGTGAAACAGTTTAGTAAGAGCCAATGTGCTAATCAAATTACAAATAGGTGTATGATTTCAATGTCAATCAAAGACAGGAAACGGGACAATCCATTTACTTGGTGAGCTTGTATTAACTCAGAACAGGGATTTGCTTGAAAGGTCTGCTGCAAGACTGGTGTCAGTCCAAATCACTGCCTCCTCATACAGAATAAAGGTGAAATAAAAGTAACTGTATACCTTATCTGTTTCAAAGAACACAAACAGCGCAATTGGAGGTGACTAGCCCCTAGCTCTTATTCTCTCTGCGGTTGAGCTTTGCTGCAGCCAGGTACAGTCTGACAGGAAGGAAATGACCGGGCTTTGGTCTCTATTTACTATTTATCACACAAGCATTCCTCAGAGGTATGAGAGGAAGGATTTGGTGCTTGCGTGTAATTGTGTTAGAGCCCTCCCACATGCTGTCCCCAGTGCATCTTCTGTCTCCTCTCCTAATCTGTGCTGTTTGTCTCCAGATAAGTGATATCCTCCTCAGATTAGGATCCGGTGTCTCTGCCCTGCCCGGCCGGAGGAAAAGGGATCCCCAGCGCAACCCCATGAGGTGCAGGCTTTATTTTTAGCTGCCTAATCCTTTTATAGCTCCAGCATAAAAACATCACCCCTTTCCATTAATTGTCCCAGGTCATCATGACAAAATATGCCACAGAGGAAGTAATTGGTTTTGCAGGTTTGACAGTATTCAGGAATTTGTTCAGCAATGCATTTCTAAACTGGACTAAGGAGGTTGTGATTTGTGGAAGAAAGGCAACCGACCATTTTATGGCCCTTCAGAACAAGGCCATCTCATATCAAGTTGAAACATGTTGCATGCATTGAGATCACAATCACACTGATAGGATCAGCACGTCCAAAGAAAACAGGTCTTTTCAGTCCAATTGCAGTTCACAACCTTTTGACAGCTTCCATGGATGATTTTTTTTAATGATCTCACAACAAGCCAAACTTTGTTGAATAATGCATGATCCAATGTAACAAACTGTTCCTGCTGAGTATGTAGAGACAAGCTGGCGTGAGAACTGAGCTGTTGTAATCTTTGGCTTAGCGTATGTTTTCTTCAGAACCCTGCCTATCAGCATCCCGATGTGTGTGTGGCTCAATATTTATTTCACTACTCTAATAAAAACAGCAGACAATCACTGTAACTATTCCCCAGGCACACATCTCAGCACAAGATGATACAACTTAACAAGAAGAAGAATGTTGGATCCTGTTTGTTTGGTCAGGACTTTGTAGCACTCTGTTAGGGTAAGGGTAGGTATTTCCCTGCAGAAATACACAACGATCAAGAGGAGTTTAATTAAATGGCAGCTCTGATGCTCTTTGTCTACCATTATAAAGTCACTGTGAGGAAGTGACATCTTGTTTTAATTCTCTGACCTAGCGGGTGCTGTTTTCATGATGCCTAAACGGCAAACGGCAAAGCAGGATCTTTTAAAATAGTCTAGACACTTTTATTGTCTGGCTCAAGTTGGACATTACTCCAAACAACCAATTTACACAAACATGTAACAAGTGGGCTGAGGCTCCAGGTGCGTAACATCTGGCACAATTCATTCATTGGGTTATGATGAACCAGGAACCAGTTTGGTCAAAATAGTTATGCTTCCTAAAATGCATTTATCAACTCTACAAGAAACTCTCGCCAAGCCTTTCAAAAGGACATAACTATGGTCTATTTAAGGAAATAAAACCAGTAATATTCACTTACATTGAAATACAGCCATGCAATTTAGGTCATCTCCACATAAAACTGCAAACATGTAAAATGCCTTGCACATGTGATAACTAAAGGAGTTTGCTAAGGTTTTGTTTGGTATTACCAAGAGTATATCTGGTTCTAGTGAGCTTGAATTGCACAACATCTCGTTGAGTCCATGATATCTGACAGCTATGATTTAGTGTGTGACTGCCAGAGACAAACACAAACACCTGCCAGACATTTTGCAACAAACTCCAGTTAGAAGGTAACACTTGCTTGGAGGAGCAGGGACAGAGGAGGCTGCATCAGTGAAGGTGCTGAAAAATGAACCAGAAGGTTTGAGCCAGAAAGAGAAGAAACAAGTATTCCCACTGAAGCAAGTTCGTAATGAAATCCAGTTTTGTTTGGTGCTTTTTACAAATCCAAATGATACTGACCAGAGGATAAGGCTACAGAGACTGGGATGAATGCTGTGTTGTAATCAAAAAGCTGCACACACTTTGCATTTTTTCAATAATAAGTAGTTCATTCCCCTGAGCGCCATTTGCAGTCACACCCATCACACTGCCTGCCTCTACATGGCTGATCCAACACTGAAGCCTCTTCATGTTTTCCCTTATCCCCATAATACCCAATAATATCAAAATATACTGTGCTTCAATATTCTTTATTGTTCAGTACTGCAGTGCATTATCAACACTGTTGTCATTCCATATGATCTCATCGTCAGCAATCACTCAAGTGCCAAATAAAATGTGATGAAGACAGAGACGGAGCATGACAAATCTTTCAGACCAATAACGAAAGAAGAGTTCATAAGGAGGGGAAAAAAAGAAACGCTTCCTCTCAATAGTTATAACTTTTATAACCAAAATAATCAGATTTTGAATGATTGTGAAGTTATTATATACATAGGCCTACACTTTCAATAAATAGGTGTATTTAATATTAAATTAAGGTTTTGTTACAAATATATGGTACACACAGGTAAATAAAAAGCAACTCCATTGAAAAACAACCAAAAATGTCCATCAGCATTTTCAGTTATGACAACCACAACAACAAAAAAATAGAAACACCATAAAAATAAGAATGTTCATATGACTGCTGTGGATTTGAAGGCACTTCCTTGGCAACACATTAATCCCTCTTTCATTGTTTGGGGACCTGAAATGGAATAAGAAAAAAAAACTTGATTAGAGCTGGACATCAGCTTCAGTTTCTGCATGCCTTAGAGATTTTTGCTGTCCAGTTTTGGCAAAGACACATCTTGACATTTCGGCCTTCCTGAGAAAGTCGTGTTGTCAGCTTCTAAAGAGGGTCATTACTGGCCTGCTATTACTGGCATTCCTTGATCATATGTCTAAGCTAAGGATGATCAGGATGACTAAATAATGAATCACTTAATATGCCTTCAAAAGCCCCTCGATTGTGATATACATTTGTCAGATTTTCTCAGAACAATGCGGACAGGATCTTATTATCTGATTCACTTGAGAAACTGAATACCTGAAGATGTGTCAGCCTCTTCAATTTTATAATGACCAGAAGTCCCATACCACGAAAAACTCAAATGACCACTTTTGTAGATGAACTCTCTCCCGACAGTCACTCACCAGCTAGAGCTAATTGCTAATTCACTGAGAACACATGCTTTTACCCATGTTGCATTTAGGACTAGACGGCAGTGAACGCATCAGACCTGCTGTCATCAAAGATCACCTTAACAAAGAGATGACTATGGCTATCCAAAATTACTCCACTGACGGTAGTCTAGCTAGTCTTACCTTTGTCTTGAAATGGCTGTGTTGAGGTTTAGTGTGTTTAAGGTTAGTGTGAGAATCATGCAGAAGTGCTGATTTTTAAGAAAACCATCCTGATCTGTTTACAAAATAATTTGTAATTAATTTAAATCCCCCTTCTGATATATCAATAAATATCTGAAAGAGTGTTGCACATGGGGCAAGGATGAAAAAATTTACTTTTCATGACATTTGACCAGAACACAGCACGTCATCGTGAGTAGCTTCTTAATGCTATTCAGTGGTACTGGAGAACTCATTCCCAGTTCAGACATAATCACCCTAGTATTTCTTTTCAAAATCTTGGTGCCAGGACAACACATTTACTGTTATGTTATGCCACATTTGCTCAATAAAATGAATTACATGTTGTAATATACATCACTCTCCTACTTGTTATGAAGTAGATTTGTGTGCAACTTCAGACAACCAGCACTAACCTTAAAATAACTGTTAAATTAAGATTAAATACACAAGAGACTCTATCTGGCAGGAAAATGTTTCAATGTGTCCAACACCAACAAACACTATATTCTTGAAGCATACAAATGTTGAACAGATGCGCTGTAGCTTGTTTCTGATTATGTGAGCATCAGTTTCACATCAGACACAGTAAAATTAATCTGACCATGAGCAACAAAGAAATTCCTGTGTCACACTGCAAGGAAATTATACAAATATATACATACACGCAGAACTAATATATGTCTATCTTAATTAACCATTTTTACTTACATTACATTACAGAATGTTGACGAGGAATCAGAGTTATCATGTATGCCCAACAGACTGAACCCCTCCCAAGAAGAGAAAAACTCTTTTACTCACATGCATTATCTATGATTGCATGCACAGCGGACTCATTGCTAATCGTGTTAGCAATCTTGCACATCTCTTGTAATCTGAAAAAAAAGACAAGAGAAAAAAGGCGATAAACATGTTAACATCATACCACCCATGTAATTAATACCTCAGAATATAATTTGTCTCTCTAAATAGCTGGACTATTGAAAATTGGAACTAAATGATTCTGCTATTAACTGTAAGACATTACAGATATTCTTTTTAAATGTACAAGGTACAAGGTTGTTTATTAGTTGTTATATAGCACAAGGCTGCATAATGAAATGCAATTTGTAGTTCCTTTGTGCTACACACAAAACATATATCTGAGTGTTGGCCTATATTAAAATATGGTAATATGTAAAATAAAATAAAACAATACAGTTATTTCTATACATATATTCATAGGCCTACACGTATACCCCCCACAAACATCCCACAGTACATTTTTTGAATTTGCTTTTGGGTTGAATGTAAACAATAGCAACCAGATGATAATATGAAAGTTTCATCTTCACAATAAACAGTCTGAAATTTGGGAAACAGTGTCTGTCTTGACCGTATTTGTGGACCAAGCATCATCAATGTAAAACACGTCCACCTCCTCTCACACAATGTCCCAGGGTTTTTTTAAAATACTCATATACGGCAGGTCATTTAAAGAGTACTAAATAGTATTCAGTACATAATGGTGTTAAAGTGAGAGAGAAAAAAAAGAAAATGAAAAAGACACAAGACGCAGAACTGATGTCAGAGGTGTTGCAATATGATAATTCCTGAATGGGTATTTAAAGTTGCAATGTTTTGCAGCTTTGCATTTAAAGTGCACAATCACTCATGATTTCTAATATCATCATCTGTAAAATTAGCATGAGAACTGAGCCATACATGTTGCAGTCAACAAAAGTTGGCATCATCCCAATCCAACAGACACTCAATTTAATCCTGAGCGTGAACCAGTTGCCATCTGTATTTGGCCGCCATGTCTCCCTGTCTGGCTTAAACTAAATTACCTATTGTATATAACAGGACATTTATTTGTTGCTTCAAATCTGACTTTGTGATTACTTGACTGCATCACAGGGGCAAAAGGCAATACAAAAAGATGGGCTTCTTTCTCTTTTTCACTCTGTCCACAATAAAATCAACTATGGCTAAACAGATATCCATCTGTAACTTCATCATCTGCAATCATTCTCCGACGTCTGCCTGACATCATCTCCTTAATTTCCAAATGTACATATCCCAGATGGAAGGACTGATCCTTCAGATTGCAAACCCAACAAACCAGAGGTTCAGGACCCTCCAAGGGTCGCAAGATAAATCTAAAGGGTCGTGAGCTGATATAACATTATACTGCTACATAAACTGTCTTTATATTTATAATATTTGATTTTTTTTATTATTAAATACTCAAAATCTTCATGACTATTCAAACTAAACAATCTAAGAAAGGAATATCATTCCTTGGTGAAATATTTTATTTTATATATATATATATATATACTGCTCTGTACATAATTTGTCATGGATCCATGTCTATTTAGAAAAGGCAATTACAAGACGTTTTCACACTCATGTCACATTCAGAAATCCATGTTTATTCGTATTTAATCCATAACATTACTCTGCACATGCTTTTACATGAATTAAGGGTAGCCTACCTGCCTCTAAAAACTTGATTTGGAATCTTAAGTATTTCTCTATATCCTTAAGTATTCATGACTAAATAAGCAACAATCAAAGATGAAGTTTGGAGAAAACATATCCTCACGTTTTAATGTGTTAGTTTAACACTCAGCTAATCTGCTTCATCAGGACAGCATGGGTGTAGTTTGATCAGATTTGATTAACTGTGGCAAACACCCTGCTATCGGATTTTGATTCAAGTGTTGATAAATCTGATTGTTGCGCGGATGTATGACATCAGCTGTTCCAACTCTGACTATGTTGTTGTTCATTTGGGAACAAATCACTCACAGTGAGAAGGTGATTGGAAACACAGATTTTCAGGGCCTTTAAAATATAATTCCTGTTATGATACAGGCACAACAGACATTGAGAACATTGTAAAAAAGACAACATGAGAGGAAAAAGGAATACATACGTGCTGGTCTCGAGCAATCCCTTGTGTTGTGATAAATTCTATGAAAGTGTGTTCTGCACTCCGAGGAGAACTTGACTGGTCCTGCTTAAGGGAAAAGGTCTTATCAGGCAAAAATGAAAAAGATTTCAAGGGCTTCATTAATTCCTCTTTATCCAACGTATAACTAGTGTAACCATGCCTAAGCCCACAATAAATTTGTAAATTTAAAATGTAAAAATGTAAAAGTGAACAGCACATCATCACAGACATGGTTAAGGAGTCAGGGTTCAGCTGGACAGACGAACTGAGTCTTGAGTCATAATCACCTTTTAAAATTCCAGATTTTCACACCAATAATGAACTCCACTCATAGGTCCTGAGACAAATAATCAGCTTAACCTTGCACTGCCTTCAACTTAATTCTGTCGGCTTCCGACCATGTGCTATTTCTCTGCACCACTGCCCTACACATAAGCCAGGCTACCTTTTTCTGAACCACATCAGTGCCAATGTTCACAAAGCTGTCTATGACTTAAGCACACTGTATATTGGCTTACAGCAAACTAAGAATTTCCAGCCAAGGGTTGCATGGGAAAAGTGCCAACTATGCTCTAAAATATGTTTCCAGATAAAACTGTTTTGCAATGTCTGGAAAGGACAGCATCGAAATGCAATCAACATTGAAACTTTGCTCTCATGATGTTGTGTGTGATGGCAGTGCACCTGTGAAACTTACCTGTGAAATGCTGAATGAATTTGCCTTTCATGTTTACATCTCTAGGAACAATTTCTGGAAAATAAAATCACTATTAGCTTGTCAGTCAACAGGCATTTTACAACAACTGAGCAGTTCTAAGTGACACAGTGACCACGATGAATATGACTATCATTGTCAGAGTCACCCCTCCACTGCATATATCATTGTTTATCACCGATGCAGTAAATTTCAAAATATTGTTCAGTTCTACATGAGGCTGCACGATTATTATTCATGATTAAAATCCTTGGTGATTTTGGTTATTAAAGGCATTTTGCTGCACTCATTGCATCTTATATAAACATAATTTCTAATAACTACATAATTCTACATGACAATAATTAATTATGAATACTGTTCAAAGGCAGTGCAGCAAATGTAGTATGTCTGGGATGAATCTATACCTTTACATTATTCTCTATGGAGATCTCATGTTGTTCACAACGTCTAGATAAGTGTAAGAGCATCAAGTACCCCCCTTTATGCTCAAGTCCATGCAGACCACACATGTAAGTGTCTGATAACACGTTAGCCATGCTGACAGGCTAAAGAGATTATTGTATTGGAGTTTAATGCTCATCAGAATAAGTCCATGCTGGTAGTTACTGGGCTAACATTACATTAGCCCCCAGACCCAGGGCCATGCAATGCTGTAACTGCATGTAACTGCAGGAGGAGGATGAATGATAACAATTTAGACAAGCTGAAAGCCAGCATAGAAAGTCCAGATATACAGAAAAGACAAAACAAACCACCCAATTCACCCTAATTAAAAGGATAAACACACCAATATGTTACTATTCCAAAAAATAGTTGGGCATGTAAAAGCCAACTGTGCCATCAAGCCAAAGCCCAGGTGTGAAGAGTGAAAATGACAGCCTAGATTACACAAAGTCAGCTAATGTGGTTTGTAGTGTATCTATGTACTGTATTTCCTGGGCATTAATAAATGCACGTCAACAAGAATAAAATACAAAAGTCTTAAGCTGCCAGTCTATTTCTTGTGCCACACATTTGAAAAGAGAAACCGTGACAGATAAAACCCGTTGTAAAATAAAAGTGTTCCCTTACATTATGTCAGTCTCACCATAGCTGTCATTCTGATGACACAGCTATGGCTTTTGAGGAACACACAGAGACGACTAGAGGGTGAATGCATTAGTGGCTTTACAGATGTTTCTTCTTCCCCCTCATTATGCTCAAAACATCTATCTTTGCGTGACCATGGATCTTTGGTAGCGTCACACGCACCAGTTGCTAATATGCTGCTTTTAATATCCTCAAAAGATAAATTCCATCCAGTCAGTGGTCTGAGAAAGGTACTTTTCCAATTGCATAAGCTGGGGCTGAGACTTTGAGCTTTGCAATGTCTGCGCACTGTCTCTGAAACATGATCTAATTGATAGTGATGGTAGGGAGAATCTGAAATTGTAGATAAACAACACATAATGTTCAGTTGACACTTAATAAACTCCCACTGCACATACCAATGACGCACAGTCCTAGACTACATCCAAGTTAACTTTGCCTGTTGCAGCAATAAAAACAGTTACTGTAAAATACATAAAATAATTTTCTGGGTAGCTTTCGTGCATTACAGTCTTACTTGGGCAAACCTTCTGTCTTGGATGTCAGATAATTGAAGAGATATGTATCAAAGATTTACTTTATTGGCAAAATTCCATTCTGGGCATAATACTTTATTTAAGCCATTAAAGGCAGAGCTGCAACAAGCACATTCTCCCTTAACAGAGACCTCAGATACAGTTTAACATCCATTTAAATTGAATTTGTTTAGGTAAGATTTAGAAACACAAATCAGTAAAATGACCTGGGCTCTTCTATACAGATAAATTAAGTGCTGCTTTATATAGTCTCCTCATAGAGTCTCATCATTCCATAATACAGTCAAATGGAGTGTTTGAGTAAGTGACTGGTGCAGCTCTGTAAATGACATGAATGTGACACAGCACAGCCAATCTTAGTCAGATATGTCTTGTGGAGATGCTCCCGATTGGAGATGCTTTCTGGCACGTCATAGTGTCTTTGTGTACGTGTGGGGTGGTCATCATTCATGTTTAAGATTCCACCATGAATCATACTGAATGAATCATTCACACATTTAGCACGACGATGCTCCTCCTACGTGAATTCATAGTACCTATCCACGTCTCTGTCCGTCAATCAATCACAGTTTGAATGAGAAAGCGCTACAGTTTGCTCAAGACATGTGGTGAAGGTATCTCTCAGAAATAAGAACAGAAATAAGTTTGATACATGTGCCATAACCCTTTTGTCCTACGCAGATGAAGCAGACCTGCATGGTATGCGTTATACAGCCACTTTAAATTGAGTTGGACATTTGAGTACAGAAAGATCTGGACACTGTAGCCTGCCTTTTAAGCATACTCTTGCCAAATAGCTTTTATGAAAAAGCAAACTTAATTTTCTTTTCCATATATCTTCAACTAACATGCTTACACCACGTTCCATTCAGCCAAACTAAATAAGGTGTACAGCACAGACCAGACCAATGACAGCTGTCTCCCACGGTAAAATGGGGATTATGCTTTCATCATCAGGACCTAAAAATAAATCTTATCAGCTTACCTATGAGTCTACTGTTATCCAGCCTAGGAACATAGAAAGGCTTTTCACGGGAGGAGAACTTCATGTCTTGGGCTGAAGTGAAGAGTCCACTGCTACAGCGCCTGGAGACGGGTTTGTCCCGTTGCTGGCTGTCTCTGATAACCTGCAAGATTAGATCCAACAGGGTCCTTCTTTCTTTCTGCTTGACATCCTTGCTGTCCATACACTGGCCCGAGGTGATGAGCAGAAAGAAGACAGTCAACAGTATGTGCCATTTCCTCTCCACCTGCATGACTTCACTGTCTGAAAACATAGGCAAACAAGTTTTGTTACACATAGGTTAGATGGCCTCTATTGATTCATTCAACTATTTTTGGAATTCTAACAACCAAAAAGATAGCTGTACACTTTGTGTCATTCTTAACCCCAACAGATATTTCACCATTGTTTGCCATTTGAGCCCCTTCACATCCCCAAAATTTCACAAACTCCATGTCAGAGGTGACATGCATAGCCTCTAAAAGTGGAATTCATCGCCAGATATGGTCTGGTGCAATCTACTTCACGCAGCAGTCGCGTTTCTTCTAGTTTAATACGAGGGTAAAACAAGTGCAGTCAATCTAACTTCACACTTACTAGTTTAGTAGTAAAAGATGCTTATGTCCTGGAGAGTGGACACAGTTGTCTTCAGGAAATTCTTCCAGGCGTTGTCTGTGGTCCCGGAAGGAGAGAGAGAGAACAGCCAGTAGATTGTGCTCACCAGCGTCTTTCTTGAAATAATGCGTCTCTATTTATACGAGGAGCCACCTTCTTGAAGGTAATACAATCGATTTCGAGTGGGTGGTAAGGCAATGTTGACATCTTTGGTGAATTTCTTCCAGTGGCATTCGCTCACTTTGGCATGCGCCCCTCCTTTACGCACCAGAACATCACTAGTTGTAGTTTTATTAGACTATTAAACTCCAAATAAAAAGAACCCTTTCGAGACGGAGTAGCGGTTTAACATCTAAGAAGAGCCCCCCCTGAAATTTCCATTGAAAAAAAAACGTTAAAGACTGTGGCGCGTCAGTGCGCAAGAAAGTTGTTTTCCAAATGCACCAACTTGTTGGATGTTGGATGCAGAGAAGAGAAGAATCTGTGGTCATGTAAGCTTCTAGATGACCTGTCAGCGTGTCGATGTTTTTGTTCACCGATGTCCAAGTCTTGTGACCGCCTAAGCGCTGCAGAGAATGCGCCTCCAGGAGCAGCCATCCGGCTGTTTTCCACCCTTACTGAATAGAAATATGTAATTGTGATAGAGCTTTTAAGAATTATGAAATCTAAGGGTCTATTAATAAAAAATATTTGAAAGGGAGTCCAAAAACTTGGTGGAATGCTAGTTCCGCTGTCTGAATTATAAAGTCCCCCTTTAAATACAATTAAACAGTAGTTTTTACGTAATGTAAATGAGTGTAATAATTAATTAATGCATGGAATCTCATTTATAGTGGGAATTTACACAGCTTCATATCACGGCAGGGGTACCTTATCAGCACTTTGCATGCATCCATTTACATTATACAGATGAAAAACGCGTCTTCGCTGATAGACTTTAATGTGTCTGTGAATCCAAAGGAAGTTAGGACGTTACCTAGTGGCGTTGCACATGTTCTCGTCTAATACGAATTTCTTTTTTAAAAAACTAAGCAAGAACCCCCCCAAAGGTTAAATTATTATTATTATTATTATTATTATTATTATTATTATTATTATTATTATTATTATTATTATTATTATTCAGGAAAGCCTCGGTGTAAAGGACGTTTGTCACATCGCAGTTTCCGTCATCATCTCCACTAAGTAGCAAATAGAGTTACTTCCGGAATGACTGTTTCTATGGAGACGGGCCAAGCACTATGTTAAACTTAGGAAAGCGGACCTCATGTTTGATACACTATCTAAAGTTAGTTTAGTTTTACACTCTGTAACTTGCTTTGCAAATTTTTAAGAAATACTCTGGAGGCAGAGACATGTCGCAAAGGTAAACGTGCCAGTAGCCTCCGCCGTTATTGCTCCCGTAGTTTTGCGTCAAATGTAACGTTAACTTGAGTTAGCTAAGTTAGCTACGTTAGCTGGTTTCATGCAAATAACGTTAACCCTAGCAGTGTTAAAAGAAAAGCTGTACAGTGTGCTGTGCACAAAACGAAAAGATAAATAATTTTTTTAATCCTAAGTTTGTGAATAAGTAACTTAGTACATTTTAAAGCCTGACTTCCAGTAATGACACTTGACCGTGCCGTTTGGAAATGTTAAATTGGCTTAACCTAACGTAGCATCCGACAACCCGACAGATAGCAATATCAACTTAGGCAACATGTTATAATAAATGTGAAGGTCTGTTTGTCCAGACCTCTTTCAAGGCAGCAGGGTGACAGCAGTGACTAACTATAGGTGCCATACAACTGAATGAATCTAGACACAGGCTTTTCATTAGTTGTTAGCAAATGAGACTCCTGCTGGCTAAATGACAGAGCTGCTCCACTGACTGATGCACAGTTCTGTCCTTCACCCTTTAAATTCCGAGCTTTGTTACCCTTAGAATTTGTGACGAATGACCTTTCTGAAACGTATTTACTATTACCACAGTAGACAGGTAAGGGAACAAAAAGCAGATCTTCTGTCCTTGTGTTTGTTTGATTGATTATTTTTCTATGAATAAGGTATCCTGCATACATTGTGACACATATCCTCCTTACTATCACTCACCTACCATTAATTAAAGATTTCATTTCCCCTGCCTGGCCTTCAGCTCATCATTGTTTATACTGCTTCAGGACATACAACCAGCTGTGGGCAGACGCCCAGTTAGAGTTGAGCTGTCTGCTAACTGAGGAACTGCCTGCTGAGCCTCCTCGCCCAGAAAAGGACAGAGTAGTGTTCTTCCAGCGCCTGGCCATGCTTTACGTGCGCTACATCCAAGTCTTCAGACAGCTTGAGAAGGTGTATGACCAGGCGGTCCACCCTCAGAAGAGACGAGTTATTCGGGCCATTCTTGATGGTGTGATGGGGAGGGTGTTAGAGCTGAAGAATGAAATGGTGGAAAAAGAGTTTTCAGAGTATCACTACATGGATGATGTCCTTCACGACTTGAAACTTATACCTGTGAGTAAAATTTTTCAGTGCAAGAATGATGAAATTGGATTGCTGTAATGACCTGAACTAAATTATAAGGCATTGGCTTTATCAGGGATGATCTTCTATGATGACATAACAAAATAGCTAATTTCTTTCTTGTCACTCTAGGCAGACCTTGAGATCCCGATCCCTCACTATTTCATCAGTGATCGCAGCAAAGAACTCCAAGAACGAAAGACGATGCTGACAGATATCCTTAAAATGGTGAAGGTTACTGAAAGGCCAGAAGTGAGTTGAAAAGTAGCTACATCTTAGTTAAAGCTTGTTTGTGCAGGACTTGATATCTGACTTAATTTGTTAATTTCATTTATGATTTCATTTTGTTACATAAAAAAGCATATCAGGGTAAAAGTTTAACCCTTCAATTCAGATTTTTTTTTTCAATTTTATTAAATAATTGTTATATTTAAAAAATCAATGACAAGCAGATCAAATATTTAATTTCCCACAGCCTTTAATGGCCAAGGACATGAGTCAAGAGGAGGCCATTAAGATCATTCAAGTTGCGGAGAGGGCCCGCCAAGGACGCCTGAGGGCAAAGTTGAATGAAGAGAGCAGAAATATGAACAGGATGTACAGGACCAAGGACCCTGGAACAGCCGGAATTGAGTTGGCTGCGGTTTGCATTCAAAAGGTCCTCTGTTATCGGCATAATCCTGCATGACTCTTTCTTTTCCTGTTTCTTTGGCTTATGTCATTTTTCATGCTGAAAGATTTGGTTGAATATGATTTGCAGGTGTGGAGGGGCTACATACAGAGGAAGAGGGCAAAGATTGCTCGTGACGAAGAAATGATTTTTTTGGGAATGGTGAGTAAAATAGCCATCAATTCTGCTAATTGTCTTAAACTTAGAATATATCCAAAACATTTTACACAACCACCAATACTACTAGGAAAACTAATTTAAAAGCTGAGTCATATGTATGTTTTAAGACCTTATGTGATCTTTTGTCTTGCTTGAGAGTAATTTAAGCCGGACATACTGGCATTCATTGGATTTTTTTCTATTAAAAAGGATCAACTATATCGAGAAAGCTGTATTGTGATATTTCTATGTTCCCCTTGATGAATTATTTTATTATTTTTAATTATATACTTTTAACATATAAGTATATTTGATCACTCCCATGTTAGGCCATGGATCCAAAATACCAGGTGCAATGCCCTGCAGAAATCACTGCCCGGGCCAGTGAAGCTTGCACACGGATTAAACAGGAGGAGCATGAGAGAGACTATCTGATGTCTGTAGAAGCTGTCACGAACCAACTACGAGATGTGGAGGGTCATGACATGAGCAAGACCATGAAAGACCAAATCCGACAGTGGTTCATTGAATGCCGGTAACAGAAGGGCTTGTTATGATTTTTGTTATTTCAGTGGTGCATTCCACATTGAGTGGAATTAATGTTTTTCTTTCTGTAAAAAAATAGTGATGCTACAGGATCATTTCCAGACTACCCAGATGAAGATGATGGAGGCTCAGCCCTGATTTTTGCTGAAAAGGAACCTAAACAGGTAAAATACACCCTGAGATCATTACATATTTTAATATTAGTATTTTGCAGGATAACTATGTTTGGGGTGCACACATTTTTTCAGTTAATGGAAGAAATTGCTGCAAAGGAAGAGGATGAATCCAACAACAAACCAAAAGGGAAGGAGGAGAAGAAGGAAAAGGGAAAAAGGGACAAGGGGAAGGATGCTGAGGAAGTAAGGGCTCACAGTATTGAATTATTTTTTATTGATTTAATATATATCATGCTTTAAATGCTGATTAAATTAGCCTATTTAAATGAATATGAATATGGAGTAAGCAGGATTTCACTTTTTAAAACCATTCCTTGTCACCTGCAGCTAGGCAAAAATGCCGCATTCAGTGAACTAATTTAATTTTATTCCGAACCACAGGAAGAGGAGGCAGGGTTGAAGATGCTACCTTCGGCTTTTCTGTCAGACTTGGAATTGGGAAACAAAACCTTTGTAGGTAGGTTTATATATATAAAAAAGGTTAAAGAAGTTTAATGTTAAAAGGGAACACATCTTGACATGCTAAAAATGTTATTTTATTTTTTATTATAAATTACCATACCAACGACTTTCTTCTGTTTCCTGTTTTTTGCATTACTATACAACTGTCAGTTCAAAGTAATGTAATTGGTACTTATTAACATAAATAAAGCCTGAACTGAATGTTTGTCATCCTCAGATTTCTGGCAAACCCGCAGTGAGTCCAGAAACTTCAACCAGAGGCACGAGGTGGAACTGATCAAGGAAGAAAAGAGGAAAGTCATTGAAGCAGAGATTCGAGTACAGGTGCTAGCTACATAATACGATAAAAGTATTACATATTCTAAACACCTTAGGAATCCAACAACCAAACTAACAGGAAATCGGGCACCAATGCTGTAACTTTAAAAGCTTAGTGTCTTATTCAGTGGTGTTTAAAACTGGTAACCTGTAGTTGATACACTGGCCTGTTCTGCTTGTATCAGGTAGATGAGCAGATGAGACAAGAGCTGGCTGAATGGAAGCTAGCTGTGGACAAAGACAAGGGTGGCAAAACCAAAGGAAATCCCAAGGTGATAAGTGAAAGACAAATAACAATCCACACATTGTATATGTCATGTTTATGTACCTGATTATTTTATTCCACAGAAAAAGAAAGGATCAAAGAGTGGGAAAAAGAAAAAAAAGGAGAAAGATTTGACATCTGATAGGTAAGGTCACACAGAGGATGCAGTTTTAAAGTATATGATTTTAAGAACAAAATTAAATTATATGAAGCCAATACATTAGTCACTGCAAATGCTGGCGAAAACGATTACATCATTTATTCACGTCTACTAGGACTCTAGGGTCTCTGTGTCAGGAGCTGGTGGAACAGGGATTGTTGAAACAGGCAAATAATGTTAGGCTGCAGGATTACTTGGGTAAGACTTTGTATTTTGTTTGTGTTAACTGGTGTGCCATCTTTCAGAACTTTGTGTTCTTAAGATCATAATTGAATGTGAGCTTTTAATGTAATTGCAATTAGTGTGTAGACATAGTACAGAACTCTCAGCCAAGGAAGCTGGAAACTATTTAGTGGTGATGTGCTGCCCTCTTCTGGTTTGTGATTGCCAAAACACTGTGATCACAATAAACAATTTCCTATTGGCACATTAATTTTTTGTGGTAGGGAAACTGATTTTAAACACAGTGTAGATTAATAACTATTGGTCTAATATTTGTTCCCTCCTTTTCCTAGGAGACTATAGCTACCTTGGGACAACACTGAGGCAAAATGACATTGAGCCCATGCCATCACTGTCTGATGTGCGGCAGGTTTTATCTTTGTATGCAATTTTACCACTAGGTATAAAAATTATTCAATTCATATTTAAAATAAATATATCTGAAACTATTGTTTGTGGTGTGAAAATAAGATGTGTGTTTCCTGCAGGCTCGCAGGTAGTACATGAGAAGGCTCCTCTGATAAAGGCCATCCTAATGGCAGGACCGGCAGGTGTAGGTAAAAAGATGTTGGTCCATGCAATCTGCCAGGAGGCAGGTGCCAACTTGTTTGATCTGTCTCCTCTGAACACGGCAGGAAAGTACCCAGGCAAGAGTGGCCTCGCCATGATGCTTCACATGGTGTTTAAGGTAACACACTGGTATGACGGGAGAAAAATCTAGTGCTCACCTACAAAACTTATGTGTAAACGCAACCTTATTTGATATTTGTGCAACACTTAACCTCATTAGAAATTCTTCTGCAAAAAATGCAGACAGTGAATATTCTCCCACTGTGGTTTGCGGTATGCGGGGCAGTATGTTGTCACAGCGTACCTAGTGCAGTTGGCTAAGTTCAGTATTTTGAACTTGGTGGAACACGAGGAAGTGCCTCTCGCAGGTATTTACATTTTGGTTTAACTAGAAAGTAAAAATGCAGTTCTTTATCATCATCTTCGCACAGGTTGCAAGATTGCTGCAACCTTCGGTAATATGGATTGAAGACGCAGAAAAAATGTTCTACAAGAAAGTCCCCAAAGAAGAAAAAGAGGTATTTCTGAGCAACATAAAACCATTATCATATTGTTAAAAATTTTCCGTTATGGATTTACGTGGTAATTGAAACCATTTTGTATGTGTACACAGTTAGATCCCAAACGGTTGAAGAAAGACCTGCCCAAGTCTCTCAAGTTAATCAAAGGGGAGGATCGTGTTCTGATAATAGGAACAACTAAAGACCCACTAAGTGCTGATATCAAGTCACTGTGTAAAATGTTCAGCAAAATAATCCTCATCCCGAGACCCGACTACGGCTCAAGATACAGTAAGAAAAGACACACTGAGAAACCATTTTATTTTTTAACATTTAAAAATTAACTTTGACTCTGTTTGCCTTCAGTCTTGTGGAAGCAACTAATCAAAAAGCAGGGAGGGGAGGTAACCAAGGCGCTGGACCTCAGCTCTCTTGCAAAGATTTCGGATGGCTACACGCCAGGTCACATGGTCCAGGTGATCCAAAGCGTTGTCACGAAGCGTCGCATCCTACAGCAGGCAAACCGACCACTGACTGCTGCGGAGTTTGTTGCTCCATTAGCCAAGATTGACCCCGTGTTTCAGGAAGAAGAAGAGGCCCTTAAAGTATAGTGGATACGTCATATTTAGTTTTAATTGCATTTTCATGAGAACTGTTTGTTGTAAATTCATTTTGATTATATGATCATATTTGTTTATTCTTCCTGATTCATTGTTTTTCTTTCCTGCTCACCAGAGCTGGTATGCGAAGACCCCCCTGGGAAAGAAGAGGATTAAAGCTGCCACAGGAAAGGAAGAAGAAGCACCAACTAAAGGCAAAGATGCAAAGAAGAAAGGGAAAAAATAAGTTTGTCATTACTTGACTGAATGTAGTTAAATATTTATTGAAGCATGTATGTAAATTGCCTTCTGATGGCTATCCCATTTACTCCCGACAAAATAAATAAATAAAATTAAAATCAGTAATCTTTTTGTTGAGTGTTTTCTGTAAGTTAATTGTAGCTGCAGATTACATATTTAAGTATGCAACAGAAATGGTTGGTGAAATGCTTATGCTAGTGTTTGATGTTACTAAATATAATACCATATCACAATGAAAGCTTCTTCTGCAGAAGCTCATACGACTTTAGAGTGTGTAAGGGAGTGTGCTAACTCCTGTCTTGTGACCTTCATATTAGAGTTCAAAGTAGGACACAAAGATCATTTTGTCCAAAGAACATAAATAGTTTTTCCCTTTTTGCTTTTACCTTTAATCAGTATTAGCATTGTTTTCCATTTCAATGTTTTCTTCATGTTTAAACCTTGTACTCTGCTTCTGCATGTGATTATGTTTGGAGTTGATCCACTGGATGACTGACCCTTGTTGAAATATTTACCTATGCAGCCAACCAAACTACATACTCTAAATGAAAATGATCTGAAATACATTAAATGGCCTGGCTCAGGTTATTAGACACAAGGTCAACGCGGCCACATGCCAAAACTGTTCGTTTATTTGTTTCAGCCAAGGGCATCTAATGTTGTTCTACTATATAACTATAGCGGCTGTGGCTCAGGAGGTAGAGCAGGTTGACCACAAATTGGATGATCTGAGATTCAATCCCCAGCTTCTCCAGGATCCATGTCAAAGTGTTCTTGGGCAAGACACTGTTCCATTTGTGTATGAATGTTAGTTCTCTTTGAGCACTTAGGCTCAGTGTATGAATGTGTTTGAATTGGTGAATGTAGTGTAACAGTGCTTTGAGTGGTCGTAAGAATAGAAAGGCGCTTTAAAAATACAGAGCATTTACATTTACATAGCACATGGTTAGGAATTCTACATTTGGGATGTTGCTGACAGAAATTACATGGTAATGTTATGATGTTGAACACAACACCTTGAGATGACTATCAGATGACTACTGTAGGCACATGTTTGCGATAGACTATATATGTTGAACATTTCTATATACCTCTATTATGATGGCTGTCAGGTGAAGAGAGTCTGGACCAGAGGAAATGTGACACACAGGAGGGGGAGAGTCCCCAAACACTGATCCAGAGGCTTAAGTGGAGCGTTCAGCTGTTTTGTCGAGTTCTAAAATTCACTCAACACATCCTCACATTGCCTTGGTTCCTTTAACATTACTCTATTTATAACCTGTGCACCATTAATAGGATGCTACCGACATTAAGGTCCACATTTCAAGATCTGTAGGTCATCTTTACTGTGATAGGACCTATAGGACCCTTTCTTAGATTTCCTTTAATCAATACTTGAGCAAAAATTATTATGGGGAACCTAAGTGGGCTCCTTGTCTTTGCCTGCTCAAATATCCAAAAAAGCTGTAAAAGCTTTGTAATGAATGGTTTGCTGGTGATCTGTGAAATGAGATTGGTTTGCTTCTGCAGGCTATCATTCCCCTCTCAGTGACGACAAGTTGTTTTCTATGCCCCACAGAGATTATCCTGTCGCGTTTCAGTGGACTTAGGAGTGCTCAGTGGCACATGGAGCTGTCTGTCAAACGGAGGAGACCCCAATGCTGGGTAGTGCTGGCTTTGTTCTGTCTTGCTGTCTGGATGAGGGAACCCCACACATGTCAACCTTGTTGTTGTAATGCAAACAAACTCCTTAGCTCAACATATATTGGAGTAGGTGAAGGTAGAGGTGGGTGCAGTGGCATTTCCCAGTTAGGTTGTCTGCATTGCATGGCTGCTGTGTTTTCTGTGTTTTTTAGTGTGAATCAATCGAGAGCTCAATCAATCAAGCATCATGGTTAATGACTGACTCTGATGCCAGTAAATGCCCTCACAAGGGAATGCTGATTGGGATGTTATTTAAGAGAGTATATGTGTCCCAATACTGGTTAATCTTTTGTGACCTTTTAACTTCAGCAGTGGTGGAAACTACATGTGGAGATCCATCGACTTTGATCTCTCTAACCTGAGGTTTAGCACACTGTTAGCTATGGGTCAGTATTGTAAAGAACAATGTGTATAAAACAACAATTCATGTGAGACGGTGCAAATTATGTAGACCACTCACCTACATCCTCATGCAACATGACAGTAAGTTGACTTTCACATACTGAGAGGCTTTCAAGTAATTTGCACCAAGCTTCTCTCTCACTCATTGATGCACACTAGAAAACCATCAAACACACAAAGCCTATTGTTTACATTTTGATTGTTTTTTCATAGTTCTATTGATGCTGGACACGAGTTGCCTCACATCATTGAAACCAAAGCTATCTTTGCCCTCATACTGACAGAAGGCTATTTTGGAGGTTAGTATGTGGGGAGAGATATGTCAGCTGTTCAGCACTACACTCCATCAAAGCAAGAGAAAAAGAGAAAGCGCTATAGGCTGTCTGCTTTGGTGACTGGGACACAGCCTGCAAACCTGGGCATGCTCTCCTTTGGCTAAACGTTTGTTGTTTATCTTAAAGGCTTTGGGGGAAACAAGACAGATATGTTCCCATGGTGGATTTTTTATCCAGTTTTTTTTTCAGGTGAAGGTGTTTTGCTTTTTGGCATCAGTGCAACAAGAGGGCATGCTAGGATTTATTCTTTCTAAAAACACCTGTATAAGTTGAAGGTGGGTACATTGCTGCATGTGATGTGATCTGTTATTTTGGTAGTTTTATAGTGATTATTTTTTGTATACGCAGATATAACCAAAGGACAATCACTTCTGAAGCTGGTGTTAATGGAAAATTAGTTAGTTACAATTAGTTAAGTGTTAAGATAGTTTCATGAAAGGTTACTTAGGAATGTTTTAATGGGTGTATATATTGTATTTCACTTGCTGCTGTTTTGAGCTTGCTCAACTCATTTCAAAGTTTTTTTTTAATATCCATTGAATTTATTTTTTATGCTACATCTTGGAAAGGATCCCAATGAACTCATAACTTATCAAGCTTCTAGAGTTATTCTGATGATGGTTGGCAAATTCATTGTTATTGTTTGACGC
>JAPMOB010239167.1:0-33144 GCA_029875015.1 Lepomis gibbosus | reverse complement strand
TGTGTGTGTGTGTGTGTGTGTGTGTGTGTGTGTGTGTGTGGTGGAGTAGGGTTGATGAAAACATGTACCTACACAGGCTATGCTTTTGGATATCTAGATTAGAATTATGGATGTGAATGTTATTTTTGGTAGTGATGAAAAACGGAGAGCAACCTCTCAGCCACCTGTGTGGACCTCTGACAACTCAGTACTTTAGGTCTATTTCTCTCACTCACTCTCTCTCTTTCTATAACTCACTCACACACACACACACACACACACACACACACACAGAGGAACCTTTTCACAGACTTTGTACAATACACAATACTCAGATTGATACTGGCTTCTAATGATTTATTGTGTCTGGTTTTGATTGGTTGTAAGAAAATTGGTGCCAAATTGCAGCCACTTGTTAGAGCCCATTAAGGCTTTTGTGTGCTTTTCACATTCCCCAGTGATAATTGGAGTGATTACTGGTACTGGTGTTCATAAATACAGCAAAACTTAGCATTTAAAACAGCGACAATTTTGGGAAGGATGACACGATTGTTTAAAATAAGCCACAACCTACCAAAATCATTGCTGTGAGCTTTGACATAGATTCTGCACATATCTGTATTGAGTCAGTGGTGACAGAAATGGGACACAATTCCTCTATGCAAAATTACTTGTTTTGGTGGGTTTGCCGATGGTGGCAGAAAACAATGTCTCTACTCTACTCTATAAACTTTATATGGCTCAACAATGTAGCAAATTGCTGTACAGTGTAAAAATAAAGAAAACAGCAACAGATGGTTAAATATATAAAACTAAAAAGGTGAAAGAAACTCATGATTGTTGTTTAAACTGTAAGCAGGAGCCTGACCATACCAAGCTATTAAATACTAGCAGTAAATTCACTTTTTAAAGTTATCAGTCAGCCAGTGAAGGGCAGGAAGGATACACACAATCACATCAGGATACATTCTACATTATATCTGCATTTAGTATAAGGTAGAAGAGAAGAGCCAAATAAGAGAAATCGTAGCATAATTTATGGATACATTTGACATGATACCAACCAAGACCATATAACTGTATAATAATGTAACTGTATAAATGCACTGAACAAAATCATAAACTCAACACTTTTGCTTTTGCTCCCATTCATCATGAGCTGAACTCAAAGATCTGAGACTTTCTCTATGTACACAAAATGCCTATTTCTCTCAAATATTGTTCACTTATCTGTCAAAATCTGTGTTTGTGAGCACTTCTCCTTTGCCGAGATAATCCATTCAAATCACAGGTGTGGCATATCAAGATGCTGATCAGACAGCATGGGTATACCAGTATAGTTTGGTTAACATGCATCCTTTTTACAGTCTATGGGTGCATCCGTTATTCAACTTTGATATTAATTTGGATGCTAATTTTGGCTAGCTAAAAACAGGCTTTGAACTAAATGTACTTACTGACAATAAAATTACCTGCCAAATCCTTTTAGTACAACCTGAACAAGATATATAGGCGACCAAAATGTTATAATCAACTTTCATTCTTAGACAGCTCTCAAAAACAAGTTCATGGGTCATTAAATAACACAGCACAGTGTATAGAGAGCTTATGTTGGTGATGTATATTGTGCGAGACAAGAGATGTAGTTCGTTGAGTGGTTTAAAACAAACCTAAATGTTACTGTTAAAGTAAAATATGTGTAATTCAGGGCACAGTTCAAATGCTATAAAAAACTATCTCTCGCCATTGTGTACCGTACATATTTTCTCCAAAATAAGGTCCTTTGAGGTGGAACCAGAAAGGAGGGAGTTATTAATCACCTTGTAACTAAGCCTTAAAGCATGCCCTGCTTTATCATCTATGTCAGTGGTTCCCAACCTTTTTTTTCTGATGTACACCCGACAGCCCTGTCAGATGGGCCTGTGTACCCCTTTATCATACCCTTTGAAAGATGGGATGGCTTTATGGTATTTTTTCACTTTTAGCTTTTTATTGTCTTCTTTCTGAATAGTTTTTTCTGCAGTCTTAATCAACTTAGAATTGACTGAAGATGGTGAAAATTGAGGCATGTCTTGTGACGATAACTATAAGCATCAGAATCACACAGATTTGTAACACAATTTGTATATATTATTAAATCTATTTAACACATTAGCTCCGCTTCACAATTTTTCCCCATATCTATAACTGCCGAAGTACCCCTAGTTGGGAATCACTGATGGGAGCATAATTTACAAAATGTACATCATGCTGTATTAAAGAAGACTTGAAATGAGTGATTTAGACCATAAACTCATTAGGAAAGTATTCACTGATAATTTAGCATCATTTATCATCTAATTTCAAATGTTGAGACCCGCTGTTGACCATTAATGTATGGGAAAATAAAAAAGCCTCTGTTACACATAATGCTGAAAACATATTGTAAGCTCACTGTAACTAAGAGGCTAAATGCTAATGCCAAATATTACTTTGTAAACTGAGATGGTCAAGCTAACGTTAATGAAGTAAACCCTTAAGGGGTGCTCCAGGTGATTAAGTTCACAGACCATGTGAATGCCACTGAGACAGACAAAAACTTTGTGAGGAATTACACAGTTTATTACTTTCTGTCAATGTGGAAGAAACAGCAGAAAATCATACAAAACAAGATTTAAGATACTACAGCCACGCTAGTAGATCTGTGAGACTGTAAAAAACAAAAAGCTAAATGACGTAATTTGCTGACAATGACAATGTAAACATGCTGATGTTTAGCAAGTTCAGCATTTTAGTTTAGCATCCTAACATTTCCTTATTTGCAACAAACGCAAAGTAAAATATCTTCTGTTAGCATTGCTAAATACATAAGTTTTGTATTATCAAGTGTTTATTGTGGCAACACAAAACAACACAAAATAACTGCACTACCTCAAAAACAAGTTTAGGTGAACACATCTTTCATAAACTTTACAGGTTGCCGCTAAAAAGAAGGCAAATGGCTCCAATATACAGCTACTGTTATCATTTCCCCTCAGTTTTGCTTTTATGGCTCTATACAGTTTTTGAAGTGGAGGTTGCCTCGGGGGTTGTGGTACATTTTGTTCTGCTCGTCCAGAGAATCACTAAAGGCTGCTTTTAATGTCTGTGTCTGTGTGTGTGAGTGTATTTCACAGCCCCAGCAAGTACCCAGTTCTGCTGGCTTTCAACTGTAACTTTGATAAAGTGCTGTTGAATGAGCAGAATGTCCTTTTCTGCAGGTTCTCTGTGGTGCCGGGTCTGCACCCTGACTGGATGCTCATGTTGTTCTTTGCTCACACTCATCTGACCGTGACTGTGACTCTGAGCCTGCTGCTCATTCCAAAGGTAACACCTGTAGCTCATGAAGTATGTCAATTATTAGTTTACTAGGCTTTATCTTATGACCCTTTGGAGGGGCCTGACAAAGATAAACCAGCAGTAAAATACTACTTACACATGGATACATTAGCATTAACAATCTAATAATGTAATACATAATAGATTAGTCACAAGAGCCATTTTTTTTTTGCAGAATGAGGACATTTGCAGTTGATATTTAAGTATATGCAAAGTAAAAGACTTTTAAGTAATATTACAAATGCTTGTTACATTTTGCAATTGTGTACAGTTTTTAGAGAAATTATTCTCATGCAAATTAAATAGATTTAATTTAGGTGAACAAAAAATTATTCAATGCAAGATATTTGCAGGTTAGCTATCATACACAAAGTGCACTATAAGCAAGCAAATGGGCAAATGAGTAAAACTGAGTGATAGAGGCTGTTATAGTGCACTCATGTGCAAGTCTAACAAACACATGAATATGTGTATTAATAGCAACATAAACAAATTAAAATTAAATTACTATTTGCATGACAATCTCTCTGAAAAATATGGTGGTTGCACAACATTTTTTCTTTGCTCAAAATGTGTCATAGTTCCATAGAGTTCAGGTACACTACTTGACTGGGAAACTAACACTTTTAGAGTGCAATCAAAATCAAGTACAGTATGAATGTTATCAGTGCAGAAGTCATACGTTCCTTTCTTAGTGTTTTTTTTATTTTGACAATCCTGCAGTTGTAATGTGGGTTAGACTGAGATTTCCATAATGGCTTCTGCTGTATTGCAGCTTGTATACACAACACTCCATTAATGATCTTAAGTTCATTTGATATTATCAATCTGGAACACACACACACACACACACACAGATGTGCATATGCACGTTTGCTACCATTACGTTAAACTCATTCAAACTGCGTTAGTGGTTATTGTAATTTAGCTAAGCACCCCCGTGGGAGTCTTTTGTGCAATCTCTCAAGTCTGGTGGAAAACATTTAATTCTCCTGCTGTGTGAAAAATGCAATACACCACCGGCTCACTCCGTTCTTTCATTCTGTCTTAATTAGGCACCTCAGTAGTACAAGTCACTTGAGTACACTGGGATAATTAAGCACAATGGGAGGATGTTAATCTCAAACAGCGTATGTTCCTGAATCTGGAATAAATATTTGGTCTCTCTTTGTTCCCAGATTTATTATTTAAGCAAAATTTAATAATTTGCCCATGAAAATTCTATTCAATAAATAATATAGAAAAATACAAATCTCATATAGTGTGCATTTTTCCATATTCTGTTGTTCATTTTATTTAGAAGAAAAGTTATTAAAATTAAACAAAGTTGATCATGGGCAGGATAGTAACTTTTTCATTACATAAAATCTATATCACTGAATATTTTGCTTCAGGAAAATGTTGCCCACCTCAATGACCCCTTAAGAAAATTATTATATCATACAATAAATCTTATTAGAGGCTTCCTATAGGCCAAAATAATATGCTAGATTTCCATTTTTACATCTTTTTCTCATCCTTCCAACTGGCTCAGTAATGCCGTTTGTTAACCTTGCTCTCCATCTGTCTTAGTTCCTGTCCAAAGGGACTCAGGCCAGGGATGATATTGCAACGGAGGCCTATGAGGAGGAACTGGACATGGGAAGATCTGGCTCTTACCTCAACAACAGCATTACCTCGGCCTGGAGCGAGCACAGCTTGGACCCTGAGGATATACGGGTAAAGCAGCGTTCAAATCTGTAGTCTGGTTAAGTCCAAAAATGTATGCTTTGCTCCTGCTGTTCCCTTAAGCTAAAACGACTAGAGTATGCCACACAGGAAACAAATCTTTGTAAACCATTAATAGAACATAGGGATGTACTGAGTGAGCAACTAGGCATCCTCCCTGGTGAGAAAGGGCCGATTCCTTCTGATGTTGTAAATGAGGAATCCACGGGAGTTACTGCTGCAATGTTTGCTGAGAATGACAGTTTGTCATCCAGGGTCACTCCCAGGTTCCTCGCCATCCACCACCACAGCGTTGTCAATGGAGATGGACAGCTATCATTGAGGGGACCATTTTCCCTTGTGCAACCTAGGCTCTGTCTTGTCCAGGTTGCACCTTGACAACCTCTCAGATGTCAGCCAGGCAAGCAGCTATGTCTGCCTTCACCTGAGGGTCAGGTGGGGTTAATGACATGAATAGCTGGGTGTCATGAGCATAGCAGTGGTATGAGACGCCATGACAGTGTGTGACAGCACCAAACGGCCTTGTATAGATAGAGAAGAGGAGAGGGTCCAGGCTGCATGGTTCAGACACCGATCCTTTCCATGTCACCTGGTAGGAGCGACCCGTTGGTAGGAAGTGAACTGGGAAGTGCAGAGTGTGCGACAAATCCTTTAAGTTTAGAGAGTAGGATCTGGTGGTTCATGCAGTAGACAGGTCTAGTGGTTTGACAACAGAGGCAATGCAGTTTGCTCCAGCAGAATGGAGCGCTTCTGGCACCGCAAGGAAGGCTTTATTCGTTGAGTGACATATTTTAAGGGGAAATATCATGCTTTAAGAAATGTCTCATTTGTGTTTCAAAGCTTCAAAGACTTTGACTCTACAAAACCTTAAACTCTCATTCTTCAGTGGAGCAGCACTATTAGGTGGTTCTTGATCAGTGTTATGCAGGTTACTTGACAATTAGCAATTAATTACAGTTATTGGTTACTTCTCTTAGTAACTGAATTATTTTACCAATTATAACTGAGAGTTAAATTAAAAGGAATTAGTTAGAAGGGGAAAGTAATTTTTGTATTAATTTTAAATATTTGCTCCAATTCTCTTATTAATGCACACATAAAAAGCTATATTATTTTAGTGGTGCTGTGGCACATACTGATTAGCAGAGGTTAAGGTGCCAGAAACAGAAATTGACTCATTCCTACACATAGTAGTGTAATTTGGAGTTTGATGTGCAGACAGGGGGAGCCAGGATCAAACCACAGACCTTCTAATAAGTGGACAACTGCCCTACCCCATGAGCCAGTGCCACCCCTATCAAGACAATGTAACACAAGCTCATTTAAATGTCAGTAATTGTAATTGCATTATTTAATTTGACATGGTAATTAGTTATATTTATAGTTACTTTCAAAAGTAGAGGAATTGCAGTAATACTTCGTAACATTGTTCTTGAATACAATTGTTTTAATCAATAGAAAAAATATTTTATTAATAGTAATAGTGATTTTCTGTTATGGAAGTCATACTGTAAACTATTACAGAATTTAGAAACTATTGTAAAGTAATTGATCAAGCTACCAGTTGCCATAACAATTCAGGAAAAAAGTTCTGAGGAACTGTTTGTTGTTCATATGTAGAAATCAATCATTAAAAAATGAGACTGTTACACAGTAGAAATGTAATTATTCAAAAGCTACCCAACATTTACAGTCTCCTTCCTTTTTAAGGATGAGTTGAAGAAGCTGTACACCCAGCTGGAAGTCTACAAACGTAAGAAGATGCTTGCCAACAACCCTCACCTTCAAAAGAAGCGTAACTCCAAGAAAGGGCTGGGCCGCTCCCTGATGAAACGGATAACAGAGATCCCAGAGAACATGCACATACACAGGCAATGCAGCCGTGAAGACGGCAGTGAACACGGCAGCAACCGCAGCACTTTGAGGAGAAACCCATTTGAGCCAAGTCACCACGGTATGGTTCCACCTGTTCAATCTGTTCACTATAGCAGCAACATGGCATTTAAGATAATTTATTTTGAGTTTCACTTTTGAAATGCATTATATGTTGTGATATGAGCCCTGCCGATTTTTCTTTTTAAACGGTCTTCGGTTGTAAATTCTTTAAAACTTTGTTCTTGTTGTTTAACTTTTTTCAAAATCTGTAAATGTTACTTATCTGCAAACAAATAACTATTGAAACTGGTTGAATCTGTAATTTCTTCATCTCCTCCAACAATGTGAAAAATGGAGAAACAAGCATTGTTAATGCTTTTAACTTTAAATATGAATATTCAATTGAAAAGATTAAAAAAGAAGCCCACTGTAGCTAGCATATAGACACATAGCACATAGACATTTTTCAAAGCAGACATTCTGTAAACATATCATAGTTTAGCTTGTTAGCATGCTAACACATGCTAATTAGCACTTAACACAAAGTACAGCTGAGGCTGATGGGAATGGCTTTACAGGTATTTAGTCATAAATCAAAGTATTGGACAAAGTAAATATTTTACTACAGTGGCCATGAATTAGAAACATAAGTCACATTAGTAAACCTATCCCACTTTACTGCCATTTTGTTGTTTTAAACTAACCTCAGGCAAACCTCGGGATGACTCCTTGAAGAACAAAGTGATGGGCTTGAAGAAGTCACTCAGCTATGACCATGTTTGTGACCAGGATGAGAAAACTGGAAGCCAAACTGCCTCGACTGCAGAAGACAAAATGACTCCTGTTGGAAGTGCTGGGGAAGGGTCTCTTCTGGGTTCCCTGATTGGCCGGAAACATGCTAAGAAGCAGATGGAGCCAGCTGCGACCCCACCGAGACTAGAACCAGCAGAGTCCACTGAGTCTGTTCCACTGTTCTGGAAATCAGCCAGCGCTCACAACCTAACACATGAGAAGAAGCCCGTCCATCTGCGGACGTCCATCATGCAGAAGTCTCTGAGTGTGATTGCAAGTGCCAAGGAGAAGATGCCGGGGCTTGCCAACAAGACGCAAAGCGTAGAGGACGCCAGCAAGAAGATTCAGAAGGGACAGGAGGAGATGATGCTGTCTGAGGTGGATGAGACACCTGAACATTACCCCAAGATGATCATCAGCCAGTCAGTGGAGTACTCTAAGACACCTATGAAGATGGGTATCATGAAACAACAGGTACTTTTCACATATTTATGTAATCAATTAGTTCTTACTCAAAATCGTTTGAGTCTCATTGGATTGTCTAGCTGTTTTTCAACCTGCAATAACCATAGATACAAAATGCAAGTCCAATAGTCACACTTCTTTTAACTCTGTTTTGGTCTCCACTAACTAAATGCTCCACTATTCTCACCAGATAGTTGCTAACATTGTCTGTCATTTGATGGGAAGGTAGTGTACAGTCAGTTTATTAGACCTTTTTTCCTGAAAACAGCTGCCTGCTGCAGGAAATAATGAGTGAAAGTGCACTAAAACTTGTGGCCCATAAAACCAAAACAATGAGGTTAAAGAAGCTAAAATGCTCAATTGAACTGAGGGGAACTACAGAATTGGGTGATAAACTATAACTACAGTATATATGTGATATATATGCAAAATTTGTTTTTCACAACAAGTGACCCCTTTTACATACACATAGTCATTAGATTCATTGTCAATTGACATTATAAGGTTACAGAAGGTCAGCACAAACAATTCAGCACCTGAAGGTATCTGCCGGTACACCCTGAAGGCAAGACCTCCCTGCAGATGATGACTAAATTGGTGTATGACATCTGTAGAAACCCCAAAATTCATAAAAAGTGACAGGGGTTCTAATCTCTGCCCCATATCTGATTTCTTACATCCTTTGATCATGTCCATGACAACTGAGCAAACGCTATGACTTTACGCTATACGTTAAAATGCAATGGAAAGCGCTGGAAAAAGTTATATCTTTATTCTAAAGTTTGGGCTTTGGACATTTTTCACAATTTACTGACCTTTTATAGATGAAACAATGGATCAGTTAATTGATTTATACTAATATATTTGATTATTAAAATAATTGATAGATGTAGCCTTTTTAGTTCTCTAATAATTTGATTAATACAATAATTGATTCACTGTGTTTTGTATTGCTTGATTTTTAACAGGTAAGTGGCAGCCAGCCATCCATTTGCTCTGAGACTGGTAGAAACCTCTATGACGTGTCTGAGGTTTGTCCCTGGGAGTTGGAAGAACCTCAGACTCCTTCTGAGGCAAAGACCCAGAAACATGTTTCCATTGCTCCTGGAGAAACCACCACCGGCCGGAGAGGAAGCAGCAGCTCTGGAGTCTCCAAAGGTAGTCGGTCACAGCAGAGGCAAAAAATAGGGCAGTCCCCTTCCAACAGACGCCGCTCCAAAGATAAAGGAGGAGAAAGGGATGAAGCCAGGGAAACACGTAAATCTCGGCCACCCAGGTCACCTCTCCCTCTTAAACCGGACGTCTGTCCCTGGGAATTCGATGAGCAGCCTATGCTGGGAGGAGATTCAGATTCCCTCTCCCCAGACAGGATCAGGCGTAAGAAAAGCGTCACGCCCACTGACGGGAAACCCAAGGGGCTCCACTCAGACCACTCCAAGTCCACAGGGAGCCTTTTGCAGCCTCCCTCTCTTATGGTAGAGATATGCCCGTGGGATTACACCAGCCCACCTTCACCTAAAAAAGAGAAGTCCTGCAATAGCCCCACCACACACAAGAAGAAACGGAAAGGTTCCTGCTCATCAAACCACAAAGCCGAGAAGGAGAAAGGGAGGGAGAAAAGCAAAGAGAGGCGGAGCTCCTCCAGCAAGCCGCCATCGGAGAGGAGGCGCGTTAGCCAGTCATCGGAGTGCAGCGGGACGGTGTTTGAGCGGCGGAGGAGCTCCACCAGAGACCCAGAGGTGATAGAGATCAGGAGGGCGGAGGCTTTCTCCCGGGAGACTGAGGCCTCACACAGCAGCTTTGCTCAGACTAAAAAATCACCAGAGAAGAAGAAAGAGAGCTCTTTGAGTACTAGTTACAAACCTGCAGTCACGGCTGATGTTTGTCCCTGGGACTTTCAGGACCAAGACTCTGGTGAAAGGGCATGATGACCGGTGGGATGACTGTACTTTTTTGTATTCACAGACTGACAGCACAGAGGACAAAGCAAAGCGACCCAACAATAAAGATGTAACATTGAATTTGATAAGAACTCTCTGGGTAACCTAAGTGGAAAAAAAGATATTGTGAGGAAGATAAAATAGTTTCTGCTGTCCATTGATGCAGTCTAAACATAACTATTTGCTAAAAGGGAACTCCTTGTTACATTGCAGTGAATGCAACCTTGAAGTCACTTTAAAGATTTTTTTTGTCTGCACTTTGCTTGCACATTTGTCAGTTACATTGTATGTATATGTTTTATCACAATGAGTACATCAAGGTAATTAAAAAAAGAATCAAAATCGTACCTGTATTTACCAGCAAATCAGACAATCATTTGTCACAAATTCAGTAAATTCTTCACCTAATGAGCTCATTGAATATTGACAAATGTTTCCCGTTACGCTGATGATGGTCTACGTTATGCAGCAAGCCAGTGGAACCTCGCTGTACCAGACACTGATGATGGAAACATGCTGACAGCAGGAAAAAAGACCTAATGAGCTCTAAGGAGCAGGACCAAAGCCCCAGACACAGCTGTGATGCCTTACTTTTAGGTCAAATACATAATTCATGCACAAATTTGATCTGTTTGATTAGTGAAACAGGGGAGTAACAAAGGATTGTAGTACAGCTTCATTTAAAAATGAGAAAAACTGTATGTTTCAGTAAAAGTACTCAATAAACAGTATGTATTTTTATAAAAAGTCATTGCATGTGGCAAACTATCAAGCATCCATTAACTAAATGTTTATTGGTTACCTTGTACTCAAATATGACAGTGGAACGTTTGATGTTGTTGCTTATGGTATTTGTCTCCTTATGTACCACATGATGCTTTTGAAACAATGTGCATTGCCATCAATAATGTACACACATATTTCAGACTCTATATTCTTGCCCCGGATGTCCCTTCTCAGAGGTAGTATTTCCACATGTCTAAAAAAATGCGCTGAACACTTCCAAGGACCAAAACCAAGCCTGACTAGGGCGGATGATGTGAATAATGCATTTTTTTCACTTACTTGCCCATTTTACGTCTGCTTGAATGCACCTTCCTTCAACTCTTTGCGCATATTCAATCGCTAAAACCACGACTATGCATGACCAAAGCTTTTGTTGCCACTTTCTCGACAACAGAAAATGAGTACTTAGTACTTAACCATTTCAACATCATTTCCAATCACACAGCTTTCTGTTCTGTGATCAGCCACCCACCAATCAGTCAGTCACAAACAATAGTAAGCTCAGCTTTATTAGAGCTGTGTGTGCATGACGGTAAAAATACAGGGTGTAATGATACACTAATAATCAGAAGGAATAAAAAAGCATTGCATATATTATGAAATACTTAAAGTGGACTAAAGAGCACAAGGGATTTCCAAATATAGATGTCAGATGTTGTCATGTACTGTATTTATCAAGCATTTTAGGAAAGAACTTCCTGTGTAAATAATCTGTTTTGCTCGTCAAGCATTCAGAAAACAGCATCCATGAAGTGAAAGGCTTGATAAATAAACATGACCCACCAATCCAACTTTCACTAGGGTTTTAATATCTGATGGTTTTAGACTGTTTGAAATTGAATGTTGTAACTTGCTCACTAAATGTATTTTATGCTTGTTATACTGTATAGTGTTGCTCCAAAAAGTTACAAAATGTTGTAGCATCCACATGGGAGTATTTATATTGTACATTCATACTGTGTTGCATGTACATACAGTAAATACCCTGTTCTCAATTCTGGATTAAATCTTTCTATAAAACCCCAGTTTGCTTCAGGACAGTTCATTAATATCCATAATTCATACAGTATATATCCATCACCTGATAGTGTATATCAAAAACGACCAAACACCAAAACAAACCAAAAACAACAGATTTTTAATCAGGGTGGTGCGTCTGAGACTGTTTAAGGTTTCCTTATACACAGTCCATTGGTACCATGGACTGGTACCAGTACCATGGATACCAAGTATACAAAACAACAATATCAGCTTTAAAAAAACATCTTTTTAGCAAATACCATATTCACTCTCAGATAAAGAAGATAAATATAAATGACCATAAAAATTACAACCAACATTTCAAAATATTCTTAATATCTTTCATTAACCCCTCAATGGGTTAAATTGAGTTGAATATATGCTTTAATACAAAGCAAAAACTTCTGATTCTTTAAACCTTCTAACATCCGCATGTGTCATCCACATTTCCAGTTCAACAAAATGAATTTGAATTCTCTGTTAACTTCACTGTAGCAGGAATTGTGTGTTCCAGCAGTATGTACAACACTGCCACCACATGGAAAATTAAACTCCTCATATCTGGATTAGACAGTGTTGGAAAGAAACTAAGTGACTTTTCAGATTATGATCTTTCAAACAAAACATGAGATCCTCTTATTAAATGCAACGCATTGTTACAGATTTAACTACCAGTTATAGCTCCACCATGACCAGGAACAACATTAAAATGCTTCTTACATGTTTATGCATTGTTAATAATAACTCTTTAAGCTAAAAATAACTCATGATAAGTATGATACAATTTTGAATGCAGGAATTACTTGTAATAGAGTATTTCTACACTGTGGATACTTTTACTGAAGTTAAAGACCTGCTTCTGTCTCCACTAGAACTAGAAACACTGTAATGATCTAAGAGCATAAAAGGATCCTGCACTTTAAAATGGAAGTAAACCATTGTGTACTGTGTTTAGTATACCTTTTTTAGTTGAATCTAGTATAGGACTATATTTCAGGGACGCGTTGTGTGTAAGCTTACGCGGCTCGTAGCTTTGAAAGAAATGCTGCGATATTTTACTTAGGGAAAAAAAAGGATCAATTTGACATACTGCATTAGATGTCTTGCTTTCGTACTTTTGTCTTTCATGATAATATTAGGCCTACTACTAATATTTTAATGTGTAAGCAATATTTTAGTGCTGGTTGAGATAGAACTAATCTAGAACATCTTTACATGCTACTGAGGGCTAGTTTATCTATAACAAACTATATCTGTAAAAAAAAAATGTAGGAGAGTAAAAATTAAGCTTTACATACTGGAGTAGAATGAAGTAGCATAATATAGGTACCTCAAAATTGCAATTAAGTGCAGTAACTTGAGTAAATATAGGCTATAATTACGACAACGAGTTGATGAACTGACTGAGTTCAGTAAAGTTGGAAATATATTCACAGATTCGAACTTCCGGGATCAATAACTCGTAAGCAAAACGTTTTTGAAACAAAAACAAGGGCTGAGACAATTATTGGATTTCCCCACCCACCGCCTTCACCAGCACCCTGCTCCATCCTGTTAAATTAATGAACGGCAGTGACGTCGTCCCTGCAGCACCGGACAGGGCTGAGTCCCTGCAGGAACAGCCGATCCGACCTGACACGCATAACATCCCCTACTGACCAGCACGACACAGCACGACATCACAACAGCTCACAGCTTCCAGTTTTCACTTTCTAAGTGGAAGGAGCGGCCTGGAGAGTCATGGGCAACGTGCAGGTAAGAAAAGTAGATTTTCCCGCAACTTCTGTGGCTAAAAATAGCACGAGCTCTTAATCAGCGCAACATAACTACAACTTGTGACTGAATTGTCGAGTTTGCAGTGATGCAAGAGGATAAATGTCAAAAGCATACGTATATCAACAGGATCAAGATCACTGTGTTAGTAGCCTGTAATTGAGTAGCTCATACATCGTTCAAAAGAATATATAAAGGTTTATTATTTTACTCAGGACATGAAAATAACAGTTTTTGGGCAAACTGTCTAACTGTAAGTACTAAGGCACAGATTGCGCAGTCAACTGGAGCAAAGGGAGTTTGCCCTGCCAGGCCGAGGAGGCAGCAGCAGCGATGAGGAATTTCTCAGAAACGCTGATCAATAAAGCCGCATTGTTTTGAACGGAGGGTGGGCGAGGAGAGGAGACTGCGTGCTGCTGCTGCTGCTGGCCCATGACTCAGCAACACACATAGGCTGCACCCTTTTCCTGCGGGAGAACCTGGCCTGGATGTGCTGTAAAACCATATTAAAACCTTTCCAGAACCTCGCCATTTCCTCTGTTTGAGTGCAGAGAATTATAATATATATTTGTTTTAAAAAGTAGTTATTTATTTTACATCAGCTTTATGCTGAATATACTTTCTAAGATATTGCAAGCTGCTGTGAATGTACAGTATATCAGTGACAAAACATGACCTTAAAAGTGGAGAATTTTATAGTTTTTACATACTTGGTCAAGTTGTATGAATGACATTTAAAATTATCCTGACACTTTTTTTATTTCAAGCCCACCATAGTCCCATATGAGGACTTTGATGTCACAACTGATATCAAGGCAATCAGGAAAGCATGTAAAGGTTTGGGTAAGTGTACAGTAGCCCTTTTGCTCATTCCTCTGTATGTAACTGTGTATTCTTCATTCATTCCTCTCATAGTCTTCTGTCTTCCTCTATTTGCATGTGATTAAGGCATTAATTATCACCTGATTAGAGTGAAAGGAGGCAGCAGTCACAATGGATCCACCTACAACTATCCTAAATCAGAGCTCAACTAATTAAAACCTTTAAGAACATATGTGTTAATACTCAAAGAACAAAGAAACGGTGGCACTAATTTTGAGGTTAATTGAAGATAAAAATGCATAGGCTGATAGCAGAAATCCATCCATCCTTTGTCAACCGCTTATCCTGCATACAGGGTCGCGGGGGGCCTGGAGCCAACCCCAGTTTACATTGGGCAAAAGGCGGGGTCCACCCTGAACACGTCGACACTCTATCGCAGGGCCACACATAGAAAAACAAACTCTCACACTAACATCCACAAGGAAAATTTTGGGAGACACCAATTAACCTGGCCTGCATGTCTTTGGATGGTGGGAGGAAGCTGGAGCACCCAGGGAGAACATGCCAACTCCACACAGAAAGGCCAGAGCAACCGGGGTTTGAACTCACGACCTGTGAGGCAACCGTGCTAACCACTGCACCACCGTGCCGCCCTATACCAGAAATCATGTGCTGGCATGGCATGTGTTCCCTGGCAGGTGCTATATACCAGAGTAGCCTATTGTGATGAATGACAGTACTTCCTCCTTATTTGATCAGTTCTGTCTTATCGTTGCTGTCATTAACAACTGTAATTGCAAGTTATAGTTTATATTATATTAAAGCTCTTTGATATATCTCTTGTTCAGTGACCGCTCTTATGAGGATTAAGTGTCTCTTCTGAATGAGAGACAGCTACAAGACTATGTTATCGAGCAGATTTAAAGAAACATCAAATAAATACAATGTCACAAAAATGCAACAACAATTAAGTAAACAAACTAGCATAATTTGAAAGAATTTCTACTTTTTAAATTACCTCAATATGAAATTATCATACCTATTACTGTCAGTTATCAATTATGGCATTACAAGTTTATTTATTGTGAATATAACATTTAAAATAGCTATTCCACCCCATTTTTAACAGAGATATGTCCACCTAGCACCTAATCAATAAAAGCCCTGTCCAGGTTGGGTGAAAAGAAACTGCCTTCAGTCTTTAAGAATGTTTTTAGTTGTCTAGTAATTTGCTGGTAAATTGCTATGATGGTTTAGCACCTTGACTGTATTAGAAGGATTCTGAAGTCAATTGTTTATGTTTGTCCTGCTTCATATTCTCCAGGCACAGATGAAGAGGCCATTATTCAAATCCTGGCCAATCGTTCCGCAGCGCAGCGTGTGGAGATCAAACAGGCCTACTTTGAAAAATATGACGACGTGAGTGTCATACACCTAACTCTCTCTCTCTCTCTCTCTCTCTCACACACACACACACACAACAGCCATGCACCGTGTTAGCACTGTGTTCATTTTGTGTGTTTTGTTCAGGAGCTGGAGGAGGTGCTGAAGAATGAGCTGACAGGTAGTTTTGAGAATGCCATCATGGCCATGTTGGATCCTCCTCATATTTACTTCGCCAAGGAGCTGAAGAAGGCCATGAAGGGGGCTGGCACAGACGAAGCCGTGCTGGTAGAGATCCTGTGCACAGCCACCAATGAGGTGTGTCAATATGTGATACTACTGTTTCAAGTGACTCAATCTTTAACTTAAATATAATAAACCTGTTTGGTTTACCTGTATTTACTGTAGAGTCTGTCCTTACCGCCAGTTGATTTTTTGAGTCCATTTTAGGTACCACTTTCTAATCAGGCAAACTTTATAAGGGGCTTCTAACTAATGTATTTATTATTATTAACTAATTTATTTATGTTGTTGATGATGTAAATGGATTTTGGTGTGTCGCTATTTTCCAGAAGGTAAGTAGTCAATAAAATGACAAAGCAACAGCTGTCCTGTTGGCTTTATGGATATGTAAATTATTAAAATATACTTTACTAACTCTTAATAAAGCTATAAGCTTATAAAGAAGTCCCCTTTTCTAAAGTCATTAACCACCACTTGTAATTACTTTCTTGATGTAACCCTTTTTTTCTATTAAAGATGTTAAACCTGCATTCATTGCTGTTTTTGGCCACTTGGGGGCAGCGCAGCAAGCTGTAAACACATGTATCACCTTATAAATTTGGTATGGCTTACATGTTAGCAAACATTTATTTACACATTCAGCACATGCAAGGCAACAGTAGCATTCATTTGGAATCATGTTTCTGGCCACCTGATGATTTCAACCCAAATAATTACTCCCACTTCTTAGCTGTACAGCTGCCCCACTATGTCTACCAGCTAGTTGCTGACTGCTGGTAGACATAGTGCTGTCTAACGCTGACCAGGTATTATACAGTGGGTCTGTCAGTGTTTTGACTTGAAATAGTGCTTATTTGAGTTATGAGACTGACTATAAAACCAAAGGAAGAAGCTCTAACGTCCATAAAGCTGAACTGTAAAGTTGTAATTAAATTCTCTTTGGGTCTGTCAGTCACTATGACTGATCCCATTCATATTAAACATTGTATTTTGATCCATATCAAATATAAAAAATATTGATACAAGCAGATTTAATATTAGTAGCTGACTGAATCATCTTTCTTTAACTTCCAACAGCACATCTTGAGTTACAAGGAGGCTTATGTCCAGGGTGAGTTTTCTTCCTTGTAGTCATACATACAGCTACCAATTTGATGTTCCTCCCATACTGGAAAGTGTGGTCATTTAATCAGCACATGGAACAGATAAATACAAAAAGTTTTGTCATAATGTCATGGGTGTTTCACTTTTAGGAGTGAATCATGGTGTTGTGAGCCATTTTTTCCCCACTCGTTGGCCTCAAATACAGTCCTTCTCAGGGTCACTTTATAGTTATTACAAAATATCTTGTAGAACTGTATTGTAAGGACGTATTGTACATCTATTGATCACATAAAAAAGTTTTGACTCTTACCTTACAGTGCATGAGCGTGACTTAGAGGCAGACATTGAGGATGACACCAGCGGAGATGTGAGGAACCTGCTTATGTCTCTGCTGCAGGTAAAGACTCAATATTTTGGCTTTATTTAAACTTGAACGGCATTACAAAGGGGGTTGCGGTACACAAAGCAGCAAGAGTTACCACATTTTCAAGTATAAGGAGAAGGGGGATAGTAATTTTTTTCCTTTGATAATGGCTACCAGAACTGTTCTCCATGCTGTGATTCGCCCATTGAGACATTCATCAAACATCACATCATTATCTGGCGTGCTCCGGCCTCTATGCCATCTCCATTTTTTTTTTTACCGCTCCCAGTCTTTCCCCTCTCTTTTCCTGCCCCCAGAAAGAAAAGACAAACACAGCGTGACTCATGTTCTACAGCGACGTCTGTCCAAAGAGCTGCAAATGGCTTTCAAATATTTCCCGCTGATGTGTAGCAGATGATTGTTATCCCATTAAATGCCTGAGATTATTTTCGTAATCCATCTTTTTGACCTTTCCTTTACTCACTGTATCTTTTCCCTCACTCTTTCTACATGTATCACCGCCTTTATCCGTGCTCTTAATCCTCTTTTCGCCTTCTCTCCCCTCTGTATCTCTCTCCTATATCCCTCTCTTCTCCTATATCCCTCTTTTTCTACAGGCGAGCAGAGACGAGGGCTATGAAGTGGATGAGGATTTAGCCGAACAGGATGCCGCATCTTTGTTTGAGGTACGTTCTCAGATGAAATCTGTGCTGCATAATTCCTTCAAATTAGTGGACTTTTTCATAGTTTGCCCTTTAAATAACACCAGTGTTTGCCAGGTAATGTGATCCTAGATTTAGATGTTTAAGCATTTGAACCCAGGATGACTGGCATATCGCCCAGGTTTTAAAAATTCAGAGTTTTTGTGGTAATGCTGCACTGTGGCTTCTGTTACACTACTTGATGTAGAATCTTTGTTGAAATTCATAACTAAGATGTGAAGCTTCATATTTGAAGTTTCACAAGAATGATGTACAAATATAAATATGTTCAGAGACAGTCATTTTTACCATATTATAATGAGGTTTTGAGTCAGTTATTTTTAGCCATTGTGGTTGTGTGGATGGCAGTGTTTGTTTGGTTGGTCTACCACTTTGGGCTGGACTGAAGTATCTACTATTTCTACTGAAAAATGGATGAACTACTGGATGCATTGCCATGCAAGACATTCATGTTCACTAGAGGATGAATCCTACTGACTTTGGTGATCCCCAGACTTTTCCCCTATTGCCAAGTAGCGAAGTTGACATCTTTAGCTGTCAAACGGTTTGCTGTGAAATCTGGCTCAGACATTCATTCACGTTCCTCTCAGCATCAATTTCAATTTTTGGTGATCCCTTAAATTTTGGTTCATTCGCTCAAAAATTAGATTTGTCCAATAATTTGGTTTATGTTGTTTTTTTGGGGCCAGCTAGGTAATGTTAGCATGCTAACATGCTAAGATGGTGACATGGTAAACAGTATGCATGCTAAACAACAGCAGCTTAGCATTTTCATTGTGAGCATTTTAGCAAGCTGACATTATCATTTAGCCAAAGCACTACCATATAGCCTCACAGAGCCGATGACATGGCGGTCCACTCTTAGTCTTGTTACGATAACGAGGTTTCTGAGTCATTCTTATGTGCCTCTTCATACAAGAATGAGCCAGAGTTATAGCTTTTTAAGTCTTATTTTTCCTTATTTCATAGTACTTGCACTACTCAAGTAAGTAGAACTACTATTACTACTAACAGGAATGATGACAAAAAGTGTAAAAATAAGACCCTGTTTGTTATGAAACAGCAGCTATCCTTTCATGAATAACTGCACCATCTCTCTCACCTAATGAGCCAAAATAGGATACAAGTTAAATGAAACGCATCTAATACTTGTACAAAATACTCACAAATGCTGGCATCGTTTTTCCTTTTTTCCTTTTCTGTGCCTGTCAGGCAGGAGAAGGCAGATTTGGCACAGATGAGTCGACCTTCACCTTCATCCTGACACACAGGAACTACCTGCAGCTTCAGGCCACCTTTAAGGCCTATGAGTCGGTAAGGATGGCAATCATTCCTGCCAAAAAATCTACTGGCTTCTCATCATTGTTGATATTGTACGTTTTTGCGTTAACTTAATGTCTTGCAGCTTTCAGGAACAGACATTTTGGACACCATTGACTCTGAGGCAACAGGAACTCTGAAGGACTGCTATATTACTTTGGGTAGGTAATAGACAAATAAGAGGATTGTTCATACACCATGAAATATCAGTTCTTGTAATAACACCTGCTGCCTTTTTGTGTGTTTTATAGTCAGGTGTGCTAAGAACCCGCAGCTGTATTTTGCTCGACGCCTCAATGCCGCCATGAAGGGGGTGGGCACTGATGAAGACACACTCATTCGCATCATCGTAGGCCGCTCTGAGGCAAGTCTGTGTGGCCAAGTGTCTAATCATATTGAGTAACTCATGATGGTAATTGAACCAGATCACCAGAACCAAATTTTGGTCTTTAAGTAATTTAGGACCACATAAACATCCAATTCAAAGACAAAAATATACAATGAAATCAGATCTTCTGGTGACAGCAGTGTGTGTTGATAACCCACAGATCGACCTGGATACAGTGAAGGACATGTACCTGGAGAAATACGATGTTACCCTGAAAGATGCTTTGGATTCAGAGTGTAGTGGAGACTTCAAACGGCTCCTCATTGAGATCCTGCACTGAAACTCGCCACCTTCATCCTACAGGCTTAATTTAACCAACATGACACAGTCTCTCCTCTGTACCCACGCATTACTTCCTCCTCTTCTTTATCCTCCTTTTACCAGTTTCACTCTCTTACTGTTTTAGTGCAGTATACAATAGAGGTGCATTGACTATATCCCTTTGACAAAATTATTTCAGGATTGTGGAACATACGGAACTTGTGCAGCTGAGCATCACAGTCATTGATTTACTCAAATAGATAGGTGTTAGTCCAGATCATTATTCACAATCAACAGCTTGACTGTCTTTTTAAATTTCACCATGTCATCTTCATCGCAACGTTGTACACATTAAGGCTGCTGCTTAACATAAACTATGCACCGTGAGCTTTTTATATTTGTCACTTTATTAATTTCTCCCAGTATCTTTACTACAATTTGCCTCAAAGATGCCTTTTGTAAGATGATAGCGATGTAATTTCCTTTATGCTGCAAACACTCAACACTAAGTGCCGAATGATCACATTTGATTAATTATACATGACTATATTATTACCCTGAAATCAAAAACCAAAAACTCTTTCAGTATACACTATTGGGTTTTTGTAGTCGCGTCCCTTAATACTGTGAGGGATTTTTAACTCAGACGGTTTGTAGTTTTATTTTTCAGTCACAGCTGACATTTACACACTTTATTAGACTGTTGACTTTTTCCTGTTGTTACTCAATCATTCCATTTAGTACTTCCAGATCAGTGAGCATTTAAAATCATTAGATGATGATGATCGTTTTAAAAAAGTCACACATTTTGCTCTGTAGCCCCTGAAGTACAATCACTGATAATGGACTCACTATTTAAAACCTACATAACAGTGATGTAGTGATATACTATGATGTCTGTCTGTATTGTCATATAACAAATTCATACACTAAATTATATAAAATAATGCATTATTAACATGTTTAGATGGCATTTTAAAAATGTGAAGTGCGTATGCAGTGATAATAAATTTTAACTCCACCAAAAGATGAATGTTTATTGTCATCATCTCCTGTAGAGAGCAGCATTGCACCACTAGGGACATGTGATATGAAATCAATTATATTTTCTAACTTGTATAACCTGTGCTTTAACATGCTGTATAATGAGCATTAAGATATTATTTTTAAACAATCTGATGTTAAATATGAAAATTTATAATTTCATAATGTTTGTGTTGGTGGCCTGTGATCCAAAGGGATACAAAAGTTTTTTTTGTAAACTTTGACTCACTGCAGAGGACAGAAACTGTGAGACGCCTCTGAGCGAGTTGAAAGTGAATAGAGGAGACGAAAAGTTCCAAAAAAGTGAGAACTGCTTCCAGATGCACTGACACAGGAACAGTCCATTTTTCAGTTTCCTTCCCACAGCACTCTTCTTCTCTTTCTCCCACTACTCCTGCATCATTCTCTCTTTCTATTGCCTCCATGTTATGGTTGTTTAAGTTTCGAGGGCAAAGTTTGGAGTACACCTGTTTTCTGCACATTCTTGCTACCTGTATGTCCACAGTCTGCGCACCATATGTAGCCCAGTGGCCCCACCATGCACCACACATTCCTGTTAGTATAAGAAGAATGTGGGGAGTGTAGATTCCCTGTAGTGTATGAACAGCAGTCTGATGTATGAGACTCCCTTTTGAGAAACATCTTTCTCAATATATTATAGTCTGTGGATGGAAATCAATGCTATTATTACATTTTTATGGTACATTTCTTAATAAAATCAAATACGGGAAGGGGTTAAACATCATGTTTAACTTTTTTGTTAAGCAAGACTGTCCACGGGGTTGTTGGTATTTGGACCTCCCCTTAACTTAGAAAAATAACATAGAAAAGTGTCTTAATTTTTCCTTACTCATTTCCATTTAAGTTTCCCTTTTAAGATTAAATTCTTTATATTTAAATTTAAATGTTTTTTTTTCTTCAATCAATCTGCAAGGGAAACGTAAAATAAAATGTGAATCTGGGGTGAGAAAAGACTACAAGACACCGTCCTGCTCTCCCACAAAAGTCCCTCTTCACTCCAATTTACTCATAATTTTTATACAGTCGCTTATTTAGCATGGTGCAGGAATTCACTGATTAGTCAATTCAATTACCATTCTTCTTTAAAAATATAATATTATGTATTATTTAGATTAAATTCTGTTTGTTCTGTATTTTGGAGACCGTGAAAATTGACTTAGAATTATGACCCAAATTCTAAAAGCCAGCACATGTATACAAACAAACACATGCAATGCCTAAAGACACACCCATACCTACTTGACACACTCATACGCTTGTCTTTCCTTCCATCTGCACTCTATTATCCAGAGAGTTAATGTGTTAGAGCAACTAGTGCTGCCAGATGGAGCTCCACTCCCTATACTATGGCGCTCTGACCTTTTTCCTTAACTGTTTATCATCCTCAGACAACCATAACTCACCTAGCTGGTTTTCCATCAGCCTGGCGGTGGTTTCAATTTGTCTCACAATATGTTTCAGTTTTCTGAGGACTCAGGTCTGGTTATTGTCTTTGCTCCTTTTTCTAGTTTCTGACAATTTATCTTAAGTTCATGAACTGTGCTGCACATGCTTTAGTCATGGCAACAGACTGGTCAAGCCACCTTGAACTAGAGAGAATAAGAGGACTGAATCAGGAAGTGGCTGTGTCTGCACTCTTTTGATCCCAGGGACTCCCTACCAGCACCTTCAACATACAAACCTGCATATTAATGGGACTAATCCCATAAAAGTTGTAATTTATTGAATAGGCTATAGCACACACTAACCTGGAGGTCATGACTTCAAAGGCTGAAATAATAACATCAACTGGTCTACTGCTTTTCATAGAACATATGCCCAGGATCGAAACATGCTTTTTGATCTTGTGCCAAAGCGGAGCAGCATTCTGGGAATGAGAAGGTGGACGTGTGTAGGAAGACCATTAGGAGGTTAACTACCCGGCTAATATAATTTCAACTGTTTAAATTCATGATGAAGGACCTCTGTTCTTTGATGTCTAATAGGAAACACCTGGCAGCTTCTGCCGAGAGCAAACATATTCAGTTTAGTCTCCAGTCTCTGACTGCGGCACATAAGAAAGAGCAAGGTCGTCTCTGTCATTACAGTGAACAAGGGGACAATCTGCAATATATTACCTGTTATAGGTTGTTGTGATTGCGATCCTGATGAACCTAAATTTGTAAGAAAAAAAATCAGGTTTACAAAATTTTCTTGGAATTGTTTACAAGCTTTGAATTGAGCTGCAACTAATGACTGTTTTCTCAGTCAACTAATCTGTTAATTATTTATTTGATTAGTCGACTAATCACGATTATTTTTGTGTAACCCTAACCCTAATTAAACCATTTAACTAATTAAATATCTTTCAAGTGAATTACGTACCTCCAACACACAGCCTAACTAGCTAATGTTACCTTTAAGTGAACAAGGTTTACTGTTCATGATGAACACCAGTATCAACGCCAGGGGGGAAACCAGGGAAGAAGACAAGACAGCGTAGGATACTCCTATAATTCACTGATTTATACAAACTTTTAACTGTTTAACAAAGATTGCTTTGGAACTATATAAAATAAAAGCCCATTAAAACCAAGTAGTTTACTTCATACTACTACTGCTTCTAAGGCATACATGACTTGCAGCTAATAACTACTATAAATACTACTGCTAAAACATGTTAATAATGCTAAATGCAAAAATGTAATAGTAACTGTAACACACATAGATTAGAGTCATAAAGTCAGTCTTCTAACTTGAAATGTCAGTTACTCTTAAAGGTTTGTTAACATTAGCTACCATTGGCCATCATACAGTAAGGTACTAGACAGACCAAACCAAGTAAGGCTGTACAGGTGAAACTCTGGAGTGATTACGAATTATTTTTTCTTTCAAGAGTTAGTCTCACTTTAAATGACACCATGTCACATCGAGTCCTTACACAGAGGCAGCAGCAGTTTTGTTTCTACTGTATTTAATATAAAACATCAAATATACAATTTATTACAGCTTAGTTTGAGTAAACAGTAACTATATCTTAAGGTGTTAATATTTAAAAGAGCATGCTGTCTCTCCAGGACAGTTTACTACAAACACAGCGCCTCCTCTTTAAGTCCATAATATGCACAGAGTGATCACTAAACACGGCATGCAGTAGATACTCACATTAGAAAATGGCGCCTAACATGAAACACATGCCCTTAAAAAACACACTCCTGAATGAAAGCAGCACCAGCAAACTGCTTTTGGTGACAGAGGAAAAAGCTGTAGTCACAGTGGGAATGATCTGAAGGTCCTGTGGCGTCAACAGAGAAAGTGAATTACATAAATAAAAGACAGAGAATGTACAGCACATAAAATTTCTGAACATGAAAAAGAGAAAACCCAAGAGTGAGAAAACTGTCCTGGATTATCAGGTGAACACAGTTGCTTGGAGCCATCATTGGTACTGTAAAAAAATATTACACAATACTAATACTTTTGTTACCATAAATACAAATGTTGATGCACAATGCTGCATGTCTTAAATAAGAGTCCACATTTTAACACAAATTAGCTGTCGGCTACTCACTATAAAATCAAGCAGCTTAAAGGAATAGTTAGGGAAATAATGCTTATTCACCTTCTTGCATAGAGTTAAATGAGAAGATTGATACCACTCTCATATCTGTCCATTACACATTGATTACAGATGTTTAGTTTAGCTTAGCACAAAAGCTGTGGGCAAGCAGCTAGCATAACATGAAATCACAACTTGTTGCTTTTACACTTTTTGTATGTATTAAAAAAAAGTCTGTATGCTAAGCTAAGCTAACAGGCTGCTTGTAGTAGTTTCATATTCAACAGACAGATCTGCCAGTGCTATAAATCTTCTCATCTAACTCCTGGCAAGAAAACAAATAATGTATTTTCCAAAATTTCTAACTATTCCATTAAAGTCCATCAAATAAATGGCTTAACATTTGGCCTACTGAACTGGAAACCATAAACACTGTGGTAAAGTTTTGCCTTTCTCATGTTATGCTGCCACCCAGAGGATTGACACTCCACTTCCTGTTTGGTGGCTGATCTGGTTGACTCTTCCGCGTACACAGTCCAGTGTGAAGAACAACGCTGTGCCGTTATGAACCTGGAAAGATGCCCGCAAGCTCACACTGGCCCAGTGGCTGCCTTCAGACATCTGACCACCCACCTGCTGGACTAAAGGTACAGGTCGGGCTGCCTCTGCCTCCCGACCTCCTCTTGACCCTTCTGAATCACTTCGCCTTAGAAGAGTCACCTTGACCAGGTTGCAGGAGTGAATGAGTTTGAGATCCAGAGCCACACTGGCTGTGCCACTCTCCCTGAAGACAAAATCATGCTTCGGATCTGTGGATCCCTTCCCTAGCAGGCCCATCTGGGACACCTGAGCGCTGGTCTGGCGGAAGAACAGTGGCTTGTTTCGCACTGCTCCTGAGGGAAGACCGGTGTGAGCCACGGAGGCAGACAGAGAGGAAGAGATAGCAGCCGGTACCCAAACCAAGCTGAGGGTACTGATGCCCATTTCATCACCAAAGAAACGTACGTTGCACTGAGCAGGAGAGAGGATCTCAAAGCCCAATGTGTCGCCAGGGCCAATTTTAGCCGCTCCAGACAGAGATATGGATGTGTCTCGATAGTGGACACCTGGTCTGAAGGAACGGCCCAGCTCCATGCCGGTTCCATTATGGTTGAGGTATGCCAGCAGTTGGAAGCCTTCACTCACACATGCCTGGCCCACAGAGTATAACGCCTGCTGAAAGACAAAACGCACAGTGCCACTTTCTGTAAAACGGATCCCTCGACCATCGTGAGTCAGCCCAACTACATACGGGTCTGAGGTGGAGGTTGTGCGAAACAGCGGGCGATAGTTTGTATGGTAGTGTGCAGACACCGTGGCCTGCGCTGTCATGGCCACAGCCCCGGTGTCATGAGAGAGCCAGAGAAGACTGAGTGAAGATGCTGAAGGGTCATACAGCTGCAGACCTTCACTGCTTTGGTTACAGTGGTGGCTAGCGCTCCGGAGGAAGAGGGAGATCGTGTGACCTGGGGCGACCTCTGCTACCCCACTGATGCTGACGCTCTGGAGCGACCTTCCCTCCCGCTGCTCGACCCTAACACCACTGAGGTCGCGACTTTCAGAGCCGTCTGTGTTGTTCACACGCAGACACAACTGGATGAAGCTACGACAGCCATGGCTCAAAGAGAGATTCTCATCCAGCCAGACCAGACCATGTTGCCTGACCACTAGGTGCCCGTCCTCAGCGGACACCAGACCTGCGTCGCCTCTTCCCTGGATATGAAGCTGCACACTAGGGAAGGCGTGAGCCAGGCTGTGGCCTTTTGCACTAGGCAGACTCACATCTCCGGCCCAAGACAGAGAGAGGGTGCTGTCACCAGCAGCAGGGCCAGTGCAGACGGTATCTGTGTTGAAGGTGCAAGGTGAAGACACGGGCTCTCCATCACACTCATTACAGGCCTGACACTCATCCATGTCCGAGTTGAAGAAGTAGCCATGGCCACACATTCCTGAGTTGGCTTCTCGCTCTGTCATGTCCTGGCACCTGAATCCACCTGATGATAGGGAAAACAAGAACTGAGTGTTAGTTCAAAACAAATTTCTATATCTGAAAGCAATGTCTCTAAACTATGGATGGATGGAGGGTAAATGTAGAAATGTTGGCAATTTGTTATTGTACAGAAATTAGAGAGAGTAAGCAAATGCAGGCAATACTGACAAAGCTTCTTAGTAATTCACGTTACCTGGAGTATTGAGACACTTCTGTTGATCTCCACACAGATCAGCTATTTCTAGGCATTCATCTCTGTCCTGCAATGATGAATAAATGATACAGCTATTATTAATACTTGACTACTTGTCAAACACTACGTGTATGCGAAACGAATTGCTCATAGTCGTGAACACACAGAAAGCCACCCTACTTTGTAGATCATTCACATGGTGAAACAGTGAAAGCTATCTCATCTCAACCATCAACAAAAGATCCCCCCCCCCGTGCTTAAAGTTTTGTCCTGTTTATGTCCACAAGTTCAACTGTCAAACTGTTAGATAAAGATAGCTGTGCGAACCTGGCAGATTCTGTCTGCGTGGACTGAACACTGGGCAACCAGGAAGAAGCCGGCAGGACAGATGGTACATTTCTCACAGCGAGGGCGACCACTGCTGAAGCCACAGTACTCCTCAGGGCCACAGCTCCCACAGGCTAACAGGGAGCGACCCACCTGATGGCATTAACCATCATAGTCAGGTCCATACATCACATAAAGAAAGCAGTGCAGAGTAGCTAGCCAGATGTCATATGTTGCTGAACTTATATACTTACATCCATATGCTAGGTGAAGCAGGAGAATATTTATGTTTAATTAGATGATATTTTGTTACAATTTGAAAAGAATGTCAACATTAGGTCGGAAATCGTTATGCGAGATTCATGCTGGTATGAATGTAAGAACTCTGTGGATTAATTACTCAAGGTTCTTCTACAGTGCAGTGCATGCTTTTGCAGTGGATCTGTGTAGTGATGGAGGATGCACTCAGATCTTCTACTTAAGTAAAAGTAGCAATACCACAGTAGAAATACTTTGCCACAAGTCCTTTTTCCTCTAAACTGTAGCAGAAAATTTAAATAATGAAGTAAAGTAGTATTATAAAACTGGACATTAGTAAATATACTTTCTACCACTGGGTGTGTACATATAGATTTTGCTCCAAAACGTCAACAAAACCCCACACAAATTCTTGCAAAAGGATGGCTGCAAGAAACTAAGTCAGTGTCATACATGCTTTTATCACAGTGCCTTTATTTACAAACTATGTATTTGAAAAAGGAAACATCTGGTGTCATATTGACAGCCAGGTTAGTTTTTCATACATTACATTTTTAACACACTTGTAAGCCCTTGCTTCCTCATTCAATTTGCAGCTCACCTCCATCACGCTGGCCTCCATGTCCACCTTGTGCAGAGAGAGTGCCTGCTGTGCTAACTGGGCTCTAGCCTGCCCACTCAAGGTTTCCATGTGACTATCTAGCTCCCCCTGCAGGTTCTGGAAAGTTGTTTGTTTGATGTTGTCCATCAGTAACTTATGCTGGGCTTTAACCTGGAAACAGAACAATGAAATACTGAATATTAATTGAATAACAACTTTTATTTTTAACATATGGTACCAATACACAAATTAAACTACAAAATATATGATTATTCTATGGATCTCCTTATCAGCCCATTGCATAAATGTCTTAATTTCAGGTCGGGTTGGGGGAGAGAATATCCTTTTCCTCTGATGCTCATATGGAATGGATCCTCCACAGGGAGGTTAGTGGTCAGCATCGTCTAACTAATTAAAACTTCTGTAAGTCAACTAAATAAATGTTTCTCTAATCACTGGCTAATAACAAAACCACCAACTGTTAACACTTCCTTCATCATCAAACACAGCAGTCATACTTGCTCCATCTGTTCATACATCCTCCTCTGCTGCTCCAGTATTTCTCTCTGCTGGTTGACCAGCGTCCCCTGCTGCTCACTTAGGAGCCTCTGAAGCTCCCTGACCTCGTCCTGTTGGCCCCTGAGGGCCTCCACCAGCTTCTCTTGACTCTTAGACAGCTGCAGCTGCAGTACAAGAGCGTCCTCTGAGGGCACCTCATTAGTCCCTGTGGCAAAAAACACAACTATTACATGAGAATTTAAGTGATTATTAATTTCTCACTGAGAAGGCCGCATTTCCATAGTGTGGTTTATCACTCACAGACTGACACTGACCTGGTTTCATGTCACATGTCAACTGTATCCATGCGCCACGTTCCGACCCAAAGTCTGGAAGCTCATCCAGAAATTGCGCCGCTCTATCTGTCACATGAACCGGTGAAGAGTTTCCTCTCCCGTCGTCTCCTCCGTGCGTACCGCAACCGTCTCCGACGCAGGGCTTGGGCTTCTGGCGCATCCGGAGGGGCAGTTTACATCCAATCCCTTTGCACTCCCGTGTTGCGCTGTCATCACTCGGTGAGCGATGAGAGACAGTGGTCGGACAGGTCCCACCTGCACAGCCAGGATGGAACACCTCCGCCGTGATGGTTCTCGGGTTCGTCCTCCTGGTGCCATCCGTACCTGCGTGTTGAGCAAAGCTTCCCGGCTGAGGTTGGATGATGGTATACGGCGCTAACGGCGCGGTCTGGGCTTGGTGGTGACTGGAATGAGAATCATGTTGATAACTCGGGTGGACTTGTCCTTGTCTGGATTGTGCAGGATGGTGAAACTGCCGTCGCAATGCTACTGATTCCGTGCGTCCCTGGCAGTGTGCTCCGGCGCACGTTCTGCTCCAGTCCTGGCCAGAGAAGCAGCGGACGCCCCGGCAGTTTTCAGATACGCTCAGTGCTCCACTAAGTGTAGATGTTACAAAGAGTAAAACTATGTTAGATATACGTGCCATGGTGAAATGCTGAAAGGCAAAAATTTAAAACAGGCCACGGGTGAATGGTGGCCTCCTTTGCGCATCAATCCTTCAGCCAAGTAGATCTTGTTTGATCATCTCAGTCAAAGAAAGAAATCCCTCAAATTAGTAACTGCCCATATGTGTAACTGCCACTAGATTTTTAATAACTGATTGCACAGACATTCAGCTTGTCTCCATTGCGCGCACCGCGGATTCTGCCCCCTTTGCCCCTTCTGGAGATAGCTACGTCTAGCCCACATGTGGCGCTCACTGCTGGTAATTGGCAACAGGCTTTGCTTCTAGTCTTAAATTAACCCGTAGCGTTCCCGGACATACCACTCTGCCTAGTCACTCCATTCCCATTTAGGCTGTGCATGTGGTAGATATTTGGGCGATTCTAATGTTATGTTTTTTCTCACACTCGGGTCATTCTTAAGCAGTTTTATATTTACAGTTAACAGAACTTCCACCTCCAAGTGGAATTTAAGATATTTTGTTTAAAGATGTTTTCACATGGATTCTAATTCAAAGGGCAAATAACTTTTAATTTCTAACAGTTTTCCTTTTATTTTGCCATTCATTTTGATGACAGGACCAGCCCTGGGGTTTTTTTAACAAGCCCTGTCAGAATTTAAATATCTGCTTTATTTGACTTTAAAGCTTTGATCTATTCTGTAATGTTGGATTAGAGTGCAGTTGTAGGACATTTAAAACACAACTCTGTGATATTGTAAAGTTGGAGCCAAAACTGCCTCTCCTGTAAAATGTAAACTTTATTACAGTTCATTACCACTCCCATTTCCTTTCCCTGACCCCACATGGCTTTGATTAAAGCTTTAACCCACATTAGAAACACTTAAATGTTTCCTTTCTTGCCATTTTCATGGCAAAAAGGAACTCACACACACACACACACACACACACACACACACACACACACACACACTATCTGCAATATATGTAAATAATCAAGCACTCACAAGTTCTTTGTTATAAATCATTCAAAACAATGAACAGTTTCATAATAAATATAAATAAATATATTGATTTGGGCCCCGCGACCCTGTACGCAGGATAAGCGGTTGACGATGGATGGATGGATGGATATTGATTTGGAACTTTCTCAAAAAACAGCTGAAGGGCTGAAACTGCAATGTGTACACACATGCACATATGTAGCAGGTGATAGTGTAGTCGCAGTTAAACACATTTACTAATTTACTCACTTAAGTGAGACCACACACGAGTGCAGTTTTTGACACCAACTGAAGAAGAGACCAAACAACTGGCAGATTGTTCACAACCACAATACCAAAACAGTCAGAGCTGTTTTTGGACTAAGAGACATCAGCACTATTCGTAGAGGTGCTACTGTCACCAGTCATGTGAGTGAAATATTATTTTTATTTTATTTAAACCAAGAGGTGTTACTGTTACTAAGCCTCATTGATATGAATGTGGTGGACAAAATGATAGAAGCACAGTCAGTGTAACACAATACAATTTCACAGCACCTCAAACTGCATCCTCCAAAGTGATGAGTTGACTCTACACCTCAACAGTTTCAACAGAAACAACCACAAAAAAGGACTTCCGTATTAGACTGCATTGGTTTTAGCAAGTTCACCAAGTGAGTATATGTCCATCTTGCATCTATTCCTTGTTATTCATTACATCTCTTTCTATTTGGCAATAATTGATTTTATCCAATATGATTTTGTAGGAGGGTAAAAGCTGTATGCTTCATTGCTGAAACAGCTACATACTTATATATGAGTATTCTTGTTTCTTTCATCCATCCCTGTAAGATGTTACTTAGTTAAATGCTGCATTACCTCAAGTGATCTGTAGTCAAAGGCCCTGGAAACTCACACAGGTGGTTTCAGTTATGCTGATTGATTAGACCCCATTAGGCAAGGCAAGTTTATTTATAAAGCACCTTTCAACAATATGGCAGTGTAAAGTGCTTTACATTATATATAACATGCATTGATACGGCTATGAAAAAAACTCAAGGCGAAATAAAAAGACATAAATAGGATTGAATAAGAATGTGATAAAATAGAAGATAAAAAACACTAAAAATGTAATTAAAATATATTTTTAATTTTTTTGAAAGTTTTAAGCCTCATTTTAAAAGAACTGAAAGTTGGAGCAGACCACAAGAGCATTCAGCTGGAAGTTTGTTGATGTCACCAAACTAACTCCTCCTGATAGGTACGACCAAAACTAACAGAAAAGTAAGTCAATCAAGGACATAATAATATAATAAAAAAGTTAAACTTTCATATATTCTAGACTCATTACACAAAAAGTGAAATATTTCAAGCTCTTTTTGTATTAATCTTGATTATTATGGCTTACAGCTCATGGAAATCAAAAAACGGAATCTCAAAATGTTAGAATTTTAGGATAAAGAATTAATAATACAGATGCATCTCTAAGGGAACATCTGTCTGGCTCCACCATGATCATGTAGAGACGTGAGAAATTAAGAGAAGAGGAAAGTATATTATGATAAGCAGCTGTGGTGCAGCACCACAGAAGAGCAATATAATTAGAAAATTAAACCTCACTCTGCTTTACCAGAGAAACAGTTAAATCTACTTCCTGATTTCACAGGAAGTTTAGCTAATTTGTGCAGAGGCAGTGCAGACAAAGTCACATGTACAAGTGGTTACTTATAGACTTGGTTTTTAGCCTTAACACTCACTTTATGATGCTCCCGTGTATGAAAGAGAGAGAAAAGGTAAGAACACATTTTAAATGATTGTGAAGAAGTTTATGAGGTGTGTATTATGGCAACTGTATAGTATATGAATAAAATGCAAATGTGCTAATGTCACATTTAGAACTATTATGTAATATATATCTAGATAGATAGATAGATAGATAGATAGATAGATAGATAGATAGATAGATAGATAGATAGATAGATAGATAGATAGANNNNTAGATAGATAGATAGATAGATAGATAGATAGATAGATAGATAGATAGATAGATAGATAGATAGATAGATAGATAGAGATATTTAGCCTATCTATTGTCACGATCTGGCTCTTGGACCATGACAACTATGGAGACACACCATATTGAAAGTCTAACAAAAGTAATTTATTTAAACAAATGATAAACAATAAAACTAAATATAACATAAAGCAAAGCATGTCATGTGAAAGTCAGTCCAGTCAGTAGTGTTAGGTGTGGGTGAGTGAAAGTATGGTCTAGGTGAAGGTGTTGAAGTGTAAAAATGACCGCAGCCACATCTTTGACGGGGGATGCCTATGTCGACTAGGAAAGAAGAG
>JAPMOB010239166.1:0-22609 GCA_029875015.1 Lepomis gibbosus | reverse complement strand
TTGAACCTTTTGACAATGCCAAGAGATAAAACAGAGGCAGCATGTGTTCTCTATTCCAACATACCCCAGCTCATGCTTTGCTTCAGCAATGATGCGCTGAAGCTCCTCTTGGCTTAACTCAACCTGAAATGGAATAAAAAGAAGTGGCTGAAACAAGCTGATCAACTCAGACAATGAATTATAAACTACCATTTTTTTCTTGGCAATTTTGGTCAAATCTCTAAATGCACAAAAACACACTTACGTATTAGATAAATTAAAAGAAAAATGTGAGTTTTCATTGTTTTAGAAAAGGCTAACATTAACGTGAACTGGTTTTAGAATGAACTCTCGACCTTTCTAGTGCAGCTGATTTTAACAAAGCACTAGCATGAATTAAGATTGACAGTAGGATTTAAAGTCCTCCTTGTTAGTCCATAAATTCAGCAATTTAACATATGTCTTTAATCAAATCGTTCTAGACTCACTAGTCCCTAATAATTTAGAGAACCTACAATAAGGCTATCTAAAAATAGACAATTATGCTAATGCCAAGCTCTTCAAAAAAGTCTTTAATGTCTGACATTTAGCTATATCAGCTGTAACTAAGTTTTTCTAACACGATCACTACTACTACACAAATAGCGTCACATTATAACCTTATTATACACAACAGTTTTTGTGTTGACAGTCTGAAGTGAAACGTTATCTGTAAAGCCACCTAGAAGTGTAAATTACTGCCAAAAGCCTCAGAAGTTCGGTCATTTTAAAGCAGTATAGCAGCATAGTGTACCTCCCATGTTGACAGATTAGCCACAGATCGGCTAACGTTAGCTAGCCCGACATGTTACTTACTTTGTCCGGGGTTTCCTTGGCAAGGCCTCTCGCCACCCAGCCTACACAAGTAATTTGGCAACTCATTCTGCAGGAAAAAGTACGGTTTATCGATCAAATATATTTAAATCTACAAACATGTATTGGTTTTGCAAACTGCTTCACTTCAGGCATGTACACACAGTGGGCCTACATGTGAGTTAAAATGGGTCCTGTGTCGCATCTATACTGCGTGCATAGAGCGTTATAGAGTGCCTGATCAAAAATGAGCCAAAAATAAGTAAGCCCAGAGTAAGCAACTAGATATTTTGTTTTGGATATTATACTTGTTATGTAATGTTTTAATTCTATTAGCAAGTCGGCCCTACCTGTAAAAGTACAACACTAAGTAGCTTCAACATTAGAGCACCTTGTTAAGGCAGTTTATGTTTAAGGAATTGTAAATGTAAAAGGTTTATTGCCTCTAAAGAAATTATAAATAATTTACAAAAACTGGACAGCAGTTTTCTCATATTCCAACATTTGCTTTCCCAAGATCCTCAAACGGGTTCTACTTAGCAAAATTAAATAAAACATGCAGATGGCTTTTTGTACTCAAGAGAGTAGAGATTATAGAGTTGGCAGCTGTTTGTCAGATCGATAGGTATTTAGTTAAAGCAGTAGTAACAGAGATGTATATGATAAAGAAACTAAAAAACAAAACTCTTCATTGTCAGCTATATTATTTATTGTTTTTCCTACATTTGGTTTTACACCCTGTCTATCATCGTGGTCAGTCTTTTACTTTGTTTCACCAGAAAAGAAAAAAACATTTTGAAAAAAAAGTGGTATTAAAGAGGCCCTGCTTTTATTACTTTAATATGCATCAGCCTAACATGAGTCAAATAATATAACTTTATTCATCCTAAAGGAATTTTATGTCTCCAAGATGCTGTATAGTGAACTGACTATATAGGGTATACTGTGCATGGTCTACAGGTGGATCTCAGAAAATTAAAATATCATGGAAAAGTTTTTGTTTGAAATTTATGTCTCTGGTTCAGGAGTGGCAAGTGACATTTGTTGCTCATTTCCTGGACATGTCTGTGCATGACTCTTCATGTACTCCAGCCTCAGTCCACTTGTGAAGCTTGCCCAAGTTGACAATTCTGTCAAGGCTGCGGTCATCCCTAACCCTAATCCGAACCCTACCTAACCAGCCAGCGCCGTGTGTCATCTCCCCCTCACCTACCTAGTCCTACCACACTTTAACTTTCCCACTCCACTCTGTGAACAGACAGCCCTTTCAGTAATGGCCTTCCATGGTTTACCCTCCTTCTGAAGGGTGTCAGTGAGTGTCTCCTGGACAACTGTCGAGTCAGAAGTCTTCCTCATGATTGTGGTTTTGTGTACTGAACCACACTGAGAGATTAAAGGCTCTTCTCAGGTCGACATTTCTGTATTAGACGTTCTTTATTCCAATATTTTGACATATGCATTTTTGATTTCCATGAGCTATAAGCCATAATCATCAAGATTAAAACGGCCTGAAATATTTAACTTTTTGTGTAATGAATCTATAATATATTAAAGTTTCGCCTTTTGATTTAAATTACAGAAAAAAATTACTTTTCCATGATATTCAAATTTTTTGAGATGCATACTATACATACATAGTAAACTTAAAGTGTGCTACATGGGCTACTAAAACAAAGTAAAACATTAAATAAGGGAGGCGCAAAGTTTTGTAAAAAAACAAAAACACACACAACAAAACAAAAATAAAAAACACTTTATGACTTGATTGAACTGCATGGAAAAACATCCTCACAGTGCTGACAGGCTTGTCCAGGTTGGTTCAGGCTCAGTGGAGCTGTGGAGAGCTGTAGGGGAGAGACACTTGTGGATAAACCTGTTGAATAACCGGTTTAGCTTGTTGGCTTTTTCAGGTCCCTTTCAATGACTTTTTACTGTTGTTTTTAACTTTATAGCCTGAGACGGCACTCAAGCTATTCCACACCAATGTTCAGAAGGCAAAAGGGAGTCCAATGGCATTAGCAAGGTCTACTGAATAACGTGGGCAGTAAGTAAGTGTAGGTGCGATCTTGTAGGCTCTTATTCATTGCATGCTTTGTTTTTATATTTTCTGGCATGTTTTTTTTGCATCCGGGCAGAATGTTTTTGGCAAGTAATGGAGACTGTAACATCATGACATAATATCATTTCACACAGGAGGGGCTAGGTTACCTTTGGCAAAGATGCTTTACAAACAGGAGACGTAATAGTTGGCAAATTTGAAGAGATATTCAGGGTCAACCTGTTTGTAGTCTGTCTTGATCCGTAGTGGCTCTATTATTGTGTGCCAGATAAGAAAGTATTCAAGATTAAACCATGTTCAAGTTAGGTAATGCACTGTTGCTGGTCTTGGCTCAACACAGCCTGAGTTGGATTTTTTTTTAAAGAATCTTGTTTTGATGAAATCCAGTGGTTTTAATTCTCATCTTGTTGCAGTGATGTAGAAGTGTACCTCAGCCATGGACAGGTCACTGTGACATCACTATTTTGTTTTGATTGCATTCATGAAGACACACATTGGTGGAAAGTTTTTTTTTTAAATCTTTAATTCCTATTAAAGTATAAAATATATAAAATACTTTGTATAAAACAAAAGGACAAGCCAGATATACATCATCAGATGTAGCTGGTTTATGCTACTCTTTACATACATGGTGGTTATAGTGCCATTGTTTAAATCACGAGATGAGGCAATAGCACAGCAGAGGGATTATATATTTCAGTAATGACACAGGAGAACATGAAATTACTGTATCGCCTTTATCACAGGATTAACATGTAGTCAGAATGTGCAGTGCAGTGGTCATGGCACATGATTGGAACTAAAAAGTGCAAGACAGCGTAGATGGGAGTACATGAATAAAGAAAGGTAGACTATACTCACCGCATCAACTAAACTACTTTAAAGAGCTGAGGATCAATAATTTAATTAAAAATAGAACTAAATTGCATTTGGTGAAATGATAAAATAGCATTCGGTTTCAAATTATTCTTGTGGTTTATAAACCTGCATGCGATTTAGAGGTAAAGGTATGTGAGGCACATTTAGTCAGTATATGTAGCGATCAGTTAGTCTTGGTCTGTTCAAACTCCTGCTATCTCATCACTTGTGTAACATTGTGAACTTCACTACAAATCACTCTTTAGTTCTAGTAATAGAGATCTAATAATACTGATATTTAATGACGGCAACTAAAGCAATCACCAGGCAGGGGGCACTTACTGGTAACATGTGAGTGAAAGCTTTGAGCTCCCAGCATATAGCTCAGTGGATGGAATGAGACACTGCAGTGCTGATATAGCCAAGCTAAAACTGTAGTCATAAAACTGGAACACACACACTAGCTTTTTTCAGAGCTTTCAACCATACATGTACTGTTTTTAACCTTTCATGCCAACATGGATGTGAAGTCCTACAAGTGTTTTGAATGAAACTACTGTACTCACATGTCAACTGACCCATCTCCTGGAATATGCAAATTTTTATCTGCCGATGAAAACCAACTGAAGCCCTAGAAAAAAAACTGGTAAGTGGACAAAAAGTCCAGTGTGTAATATTTAGGAGGGTCTACTGACAGAAATCCAATATACATAACTATGTTTTCAGTGGGGAATAAAGACCTTACACAATAAACCATTATGGTTTATTTGATAGTGTCATCACTGTGTTGAACATGTATGAAGAAGAAGTACTAGTAGTAGTAGTAGTAGTAGTCATCGTGTGGTTTGTTAAAAGTAAGAAGAGACGTGAAATTTGAACAAAAGGAGGCCCACACGTATTATTTAGCAAAAGAGCCGACAAAGCGTGTCGGTGACCATATCTTCTCCTAAGCGCTTGCGAAGGCAGGTGTGAGTGAGCCACTAGTTGGCACTAAAACTTACACACTGAACCTTTAAGTTGAGATTTTTTTTTTTCATACTTATTCCATCAATGGTTGGCGTTGGTGTGAGGCAGTGATTTCACATCCCTAGTTTCACTAGAAAAGAGACTCTTACAGGTGAGGACACTGAGGTGAAGACTAAACAGTGGTTTCTTGATTCTTTGTTCCCTTAGGAAACTTCAGACGTCTTCCTTCTTAGTGGTTGCTACACATTTTCCATAATAAAAGTCCATTCCTTGTTTTGGGTCTTAATTCTGTCACTAGTTCACAAGGTGTTGGTCAGCATTTAGAGAGAGATCTATGTTAGTGGGTGACACTGGAATGGATTTTCACTCCTGCCTCATCCTACTCCCACAAAAATTATTGTATTCCCATGAAAGAGAGAAAAAAAACCTGTTGCTGCCCAAACCCGGAAGAATGACTCCCGTCCCATCCTGTTTCCAATAAATAAATTGGAAAATAGCATTTATTCATGCTCCTGTTGACTGTTTTCCTGTTCCGTCCCAGTCCCTTGATGAATAGTGAAATTGCCACAGGAATCTCGTGACTCACAGAATCCCCCCCCAAAAAATCCAGCTTCTAATTTGTGTAGGTGCTGCAAAAAAACTGGGTAGTCAGTATACAGTGTGAGGGATGAACATGTGACAGACCAGAAAGTCTCATCTCCTCTTCCACACATTTTCATCTACTGTCAGAAATCAAGTTCCAACTCCTCCTTCGCCGCGTTCACCTCCATGTTCTCGACAATCTGGTCAGAGACTGGTTTAAAACGTTTGGTCACCAGTTTGAGCTTGGTCTCATGGAGGACAACTTGGGTCAAGTATTTCTCTCGTTTGATCTGTTCTTTGACAGCGTATGGGACGTCTGGGATCACGTAGGACAGGATGAACTTCGTGAAGTAAACAATGTGCTGTGAGGAGAAGAAGACACATCCATTAATATGTTTTTGTAATATTTTTTCCAGTAAGGGAGATTTCCTTTTATGTTCATACCCACCTCTACTACGATTATAAAAGCCATTTTGGCTGCGATCACATGCCAGTAGTAGACGTTGAACTCATACTGTCTGGGGTGGCCAGGAGGATGCCGAAAATCTCGATACCTAAAAAACAAATGTTTTTAATAGTTTCCTTCAGAACACAAAAAAAAATTCTACACAACTTATTTTGCCATCAGTATCTAATAATTCACCATCCAATCTTATTTATTTTCAAGTGCGTGCATATGATGAAGTTGTAATTTTTTACCCATCACACCACTATCTCTGCTCAAATGCAACCTATGTTTCTCAGTAGTATGTAGTACTGCTGTAGAAGTAGAGTTTTGTCTTTTCCAGTGTGTTATACATATGTTTAGGGAATAATTAATGTTATCAATAACATCTTTAAAATTAAGCGGAATCATTATGTGTCCATTCCAGCATACAAAATGCACAATATTCTAAGTCTAGGAAGGACTTTTGTAACCACAACTGAATGTAAACGTATTCTCATTTGTTTTAATTGCGCAAGAAATTGTTCTTTAAAAAATGATGATAGTTAAAGTGAAAACCTACCTGCAGGTGGTGATGTTGTAAGGTGAGTGTAGAGGCTGGCTCTTGTTGGAGAAGTCGTTGATGTTGAATACAGACAGCGAGCTGTTGATGTAGCCCTCCATGGTGTGATTAGCATGGTTTCCATATGGGTACATGGAGAAAGACCAGTAGTAGACCAAGCGTGGAATCATGTCTGATGTAAAAGCAATGATCATAGCCTGTGGAGACACAAACCACCAAGTCAATGTATTGAACACAGAAAACTGATCATTACCGCCATTGTCACTGTATTCGTAACTTACATTTGTTGCAACAGCCAAGATGGCGATGCCTTGAAGAATAGGCTGCCAGGCCCCTATATCCTGGGCCTTCTCTGGCACGTTGCGACGAAACTGAGTGGTGATTTTCCAAGCATCAACCCGAATCTCAAACACATTGTTGGCAAGAGCCAGGGCGGGAGCAAGAGGGAAGGAGGCCACAAACAGGGTCACAAAGCCAAACTGGATGACTGTAAAAAACAAGATACATTTATAAAAAACACAGGCACTGCAGAGGTACACTATGTGGACAAAAGAATTGGGACACCCCTGGTGTGGTCTTTGTTAAGCAAAATCTTAATGCTATAGCATGCAATTTTAGACAAAAGTTCTAAGTTTGTGTTTGACCTTTTCCTGTCTTAACTAAAGACTGGAAAAGGTCTTAACTAGGAAATGTTTTGCTTTCCGATCAAAAGCAATCAACAATGAAAAAAAGAAAGTAATTGCAGCCAATCAATTGTAACTTAATTTATTTATATGTGCACAAAGAAATATGTGTGTTTCAAGATTGAATTCCTTCCTAAATTTAAGAACGGCATGTGCAACCGAAGCAGGACCGAAGAAGACTTTTATTTTCTTCTTACCCATCTCAAGATATTCATAGAACAGTCCTAGTTTTGAAACAGGCTGGAGCTCGTAGTCCTGCTCCCAGCGAGGAATCACCTTCTCTGCGGTACGGGTGCAGTGGCGGAAAATCAAATTCTTGACCCACCTGTGTAGGGGTGTAAGAAATCAAATACAGTAACAGTGACTCAATATATGTATGATGAGATTGTGTTACTTAATTGTATTACTTGTTTACTTAGATTCTGACTTCTTACGGTATCAAGACCTCTTGGATGTTGTTCAAGATGGCTTTTCCACCCATGATGATGGAGAGCTGAGTTGTCAACTCCATCAGACAACCACCAGGATCACACTGCAGGACAGCAAGACACAAAGCAAGAATCAAAAATAACATGTGCATAGGTTAGAAATGTGACAGAAATGTGACATCTAGATGGACAAGCTGTACCTCCTCGTTCCGGAACTGTCCCAGAAGATAAACAGGTTTCCCAGGATAGCCAACCGCTTTTCCTTTGACGAAGGCGATGTAGAAACAAGAGGAGTAATAGTTGACGAACTGGAAGAGGAACATCTTCAGTGTCAAACTGTTCTCGTATTCTGTCTTGGTCCGCGGAAGCTCTGTCATTGTGTTTCAGATAAGAAAGGATTAAGGAATAAACCATGTTCAAGTCGGGAAAGGGCAGAAGTACAATCCTAACTCACCAAAGTCAGTGATCCAGACGGCCACCCGCTCATAGAGAATATTGAGGGTCATGATTACAACAAAGCTGATGAGGGAGGCGGTGACAGAAGTGGCCATCTGAGGAGTCACATACTCCTTTAAGGGTTCCAGCTTCTTCAGGTCCTGAGCTCTGAGCTGAGCGGAGAAGGCAAAAAATACAGCCAGGCGGTAGACAATGACGGCCACAATGGACGCCACAATCAACAAAATCTAAAGGACAAAATGTAATTAAAAAGGTTAATGTTTATATTTGTTTGGAAATGGAATAAATAGATTAGTGTTTTATTTTATGGGTCTGTAATTTAAGAATACTTTCCTAAGTATTTCCCAACAAAACATGCAGAAATATGTAATTTGTCTACATGATTGCACAGACTTCAATATATACAGGCAGTTTTTAAATTGGTTTAAATGTACCTTTCCTTGCAAATAAATTAATATTTTCCCTATAATTAGTACCAAGTAACATATCATTCACAGAAAATGCTTAGGATATTGTTGACAAATTACAGACTGGTAAAATAAGGTGTTGATGAAATTAATTGAAATAAAAATGACAACAATTTACATTACCCAGAATAAGACTGTCCCAATTCCTATCGACACCCGAACACATCGTCCACACGCTGTATAGGGCACACTTTCTTTTACCTAAATCACAGACAAACACTATGAAATAATGAACATTAACTATCAACATGGCAATACATAAAACAAGCTTTTTTGAACAAAGTTTCTATAAATAGTACAAACAAACCTGAAAACATCTGGGTGCATCATATTTAAAACCCATCTTAAATATTTTACTTTTTCTTTCCATTTTGTGACCATATATCTAAATACTAAAACATTTTTCTGACTGTGCTATACAAAGGTAACCAGACTAAAGTCTGAGTGTGTGATTTACCCCTGTGATAGGGTTTTTCCTCTCATAGACACACTTGGCTTCATATTCTGGGCGAGGTGGCTCTTCCTGCTCCAGAAACTCCACAGTGTCCCACTGGTAGTCCAACTTTGCCTGGTGCCGCTTCCAAAACTCCAGGAACAAAGTTACTATAGCCAGGAAATGAACAGGAGCAGGAAAAAACAAGCAGGACAATAAGCAAAGAAGAAACACAAAATACCAGTACACAGTATTGTCTGCGTCTTTCCCCATAAACACAGTATCTCACAAAACGAGTACACCCCTCACAATTTCTAAATATTTGATTAAATCTTATCTTATGACGACACTAAAGAAATTACACTTTGCTACAATGTAAAGAAGTGAGTGTACAGCTTGTATAACAGTGTAAATTTGCTATTCCCTCAAAATAACACGATACACAGCCATAAATGTCTAAACCGCTGGCAACAAAAGTGAGTGAAAATGTCCAAATTGGGCCCAAAGTGTCAATAATTTGTGTGGCCACCATTTTTTTCCAGCACTGCCTCAACCCTCTTGGGCTTGGAGTTCACCAGAGCTTCACAGGTGGCCGCTAGAGTCCTCTTCCACTCCTACATGACAACATCACGGAGCTGGTGGATGTTAGAGACCTTGTGCTCGTCCACCTTCCGTTTGAGGATACCCCACAGATGCTCAATAGGATTTAGGTCTGGAGACATACTTGACCAGTCCATCACCTGGTCACAAGCTACACTCACTACTTTAATTTGTAGCGTCATTTCTTACTGTTGTCACTTGAAAAGATATACTCAAATATTTAGAAATTGTGAGGGGTGTACTCACTTGTGAGATACTGCATGTACAGTAAAATATGTAAAAATATATAGAATTTTATCTTGAATAACGCCAAAGATGAGGACAAAATAAAAATTTCAAATTGTTGTGTTTCATGAAAATTGTGTAAGACTTACCCCAGATTGACATAAAAACAGCAAATACCAGGGTTCCGTAGTTATCAAATATACAAAGTTTCTACAAAGGTGGAGAAAAAAGACAAACATGGAGGTCAAACCGTTACAATTCTATCCTGCTCACACGCAAGTTAGTTCAAAACACAACTGTTACTGTGCCACTGGCGATAACATTGGGGCAGTGGTGGGTGTGGAAAGTAAACCAAGCAGTGCATGCCCTCCCTCATTTACTACTACTGAGGGGCCCAACAGCTGCAATGGAGCTGCTTAGTGGCCAGCAGACCAGGCTGCCGTTATACTGGGCAACTTTCAGTTGTGAACGTGTAACAGTATGAATGTGATCATCCTCCTGTAAATGAGAGGTTGCTCTTAATGTAGCTCCCTGAACAAATGAAGTTTATATAAATAAAAACAACAAAAAAACATTAGACACACACATTTAAATATGGAAATTCTGCCACTGAATTTTTCAGAAAAGCCTGTGTAAACTTTGCAGAACCAGTGTGGCTTCAAATGACAATTATCAAGTTAAATGCTAACGCATATCGTAACAGTAGCACAAGTAGAGAAAAAAGTCAGTGAGCTGACTCAGTAATATTATACATCTCTTAACATTAACTAACATTAACTAATAGCCACCATACAGTATATGCTACTGGTTATACCAGTCCAAATCAGGCTATAGTTGCAACACCCCAGTGTTTCATAGGTTTGTTTTTTTCTTCTGTAAGCTTTATTCGATCATGTCATGTTTGGAGTTTTGTAGCTTAATCTAGTATTTTGTTCAATCACATGTTTAAGTTTCTTAGTATCTGCCTTGTCTCTTATCTTAGTTCTTAGTCCTGCGTTTTAGTTCTTATTATTGTGCTTTAGTTCTTGTTTAGTTTTTTTCCTGGTCTGTGTACTTCTATGTTTTATTATTTTGGTCTGTGTCTTAGTCCTTAGTCTTGTTTTAGTGTAAGCCTGTCTCCTGTTTGGTCCGGTCTTTGTCCATGCCTTGATTTTGCAGTCTTTCAATGTTTTGTGAATTACTTTGGTAGATCTGTCCTTGTGTGTTCCTGAGTACTTTACTTCCTGTTTTTTATATGTTCTGTGCCTGGTGTTCTTGTCTAGCTTTGTTCCTCTTGTTGATTACCTGATGTGTTTCAGTTGTGCTTCCCTCCCTGCTCGTTTGTCTGTGTATATATTGTCCTCAAGCCTACTTTACTTTGTTAATAAATCTTTGTTGGACTGCAATTCCCTCGCCTCTGTCGACATTTGGGTCCATTCCTCTATTTCCTGACCCTGAACTCAACTACCCCTTGACGCCCAGAGGGTACTATAATGAGTGAGGGTGCTTTTTATTGAAATCAACTTTTTATGTATGATGTTAATTATTATAAACTTGTATTATTTATAATTAAAATAAGTTACAAAGTCTGGCTTTAAAAATTCAGTAGTACAGGTGAAAGTATTTCACAAACAATTTAGGATAATTAACAACCTATATCAACTTCTAAAACTATATTTGTAATAATTTTGGAAATGAATGAGGCATAATAATTTTAGAATGAAATGCAAGATTTTTGCCTCTGAAAAATGCTAAAAAATGTACCATGTTTTGAAAATAAACAAGGTGTTAAATTACATATGTGCATCATATCTTTTAAATGATGAATATAATCTTCCCTGATATGAAGGTAAAAATTGTATCAATACAATTTATTAATTTTCTTTTTTTGGGGATGTATTATACAGATTCTCTGTTTTTGTCCACTTCATTTTGAGCATACAGTGGAAGGACAAAAACATAGTAGAAACTTTCAAATTCAAATAAAACTCACTTTGGAAGATTCACAGGTGCTGTTCAAAAACCAGTATCTACATTCCCTGTCGCACTGTGGACACATCACAATACTCCCTCCAATCTCAGGGTCGCACACCTCTTTGCTGCAGTATTTTAAACACAGAACAACAGATATAATTAGGAGATTAGACAGGGAAATCTATAAAAATGAAGCAAAGATAAACAGCAGGGTGAAAAATAGGCATAATGAGGACTTGTTGTAGTTTAAAAATGTGTATTAGTCTCTAAAACTTTAAAAGTTCATCATTTTAGGGAATGTCTACACTGAAATGTACCTCCAGGTGCTGGTGTCTCGGGTCCTGTATCCATAAATGAAACAGCCCAGTCCCACGACGGCAGCCAGAACGAGCATCATTGTGTAGAAACCCAACCAGGCAAAGTAAATGCCGACCTTCTCCCCATAATACTTCCTGTGAAAAAAAACTTTATGATTACTACTGTGGCTCTACTGTTCACTTTGGAAAACAAAACTCAGTTTTGCAAGGGCAAAGACATGACACAAGTTTTTGTTCCTGCTTGATCAGACAGGAAGGTAAATGCAGTCCAACCCCCTATTTTTATTAACACAACACAGGACCAAAGATGTTTCAGTTTAAATGATTGTGTTCACCTTATGAGGTCAAGTGGTTGCATCTTGTAGAAGCTTTTGGGGTGAGCCCATTCTTCATAGAGCAGATATCTCTCATTGGGGCAGCCCTCTTCTTTGGACTTGACATTGAACCTGCACTGAAATGTACAACAGGGAGATAAAACATAGGACATTTTCAGTAAATGCTTTGTTCACTAAAAGCATAAAACCATGCCAAATCTCACTGTTATAAACTATAAACATGTACCACAGCTAATATGGCTGTAACAACATTCACATGGGAGTTTAATGAAAGACAAAACATAATGTCTAAATAAAACATGTATGCATAAGAAGAAAGGGGCATCGCTTACGTCATGGAGGGGATAGGCTGCTTTGTACACGCCGCCATCCAGCAGTTTGGTGATGCCAAACTTCTTTATGTTCCCTCTTATTTCATAGGGAGCGCGACTCAGGATGTAATTTGCCTAGAGGAAGAAGATGATTTTAATCTTAGTGGTCATGTTATCTTAAATCTGAAATATGAAAAGAAACGCGGGCAGCCCAAACTGACTGCAACAACATGAGACAACTTGCCATCCTGCTCCTCATGGATGGCGTAAAGAAGCTGTCTTTATCCTTCATGTAGAAGAACTCCAGGCGACCTTTCTCGAAGGGGGCTGTGAAGAACTCAGACTCTTTGCTGATCAGGTTCTCGTTGGGGTAGAAGTGCTTGGTGATGCAAGACAAAAAGCGCCAAGGGGAGGGGCGGGAAGACAGGTCGTTGGGTTGGATGGGAAGCTTGATGTGCAGGACCTCGGCGTAGGTGCACAGAACCTCCCACGGCATGTGCACCTTCACAAACAGCAGTTTGTCATCTAGCACCTGCAGAAGACAAATTCGGAACGCTTTAAGCAGGAGATACAGTGCAAAAAATCTACCAAAAAGGTGTGCAATCTATTTACAGATGGTGTTGCCTCCAGCTCCATTCCCATCTTCATCAGGCTGGCCTCAAAGAACTCGCGCCGTCTCTACAGAGGAGAACACAGAAAATAGTTTCAATGAGCTTCTGGTTTTAATGCCCGTCCCTGTTCTCTGGCATTATGGTTCCATTTCTCTACCAGATGTACTCACATATGCCTGACAGGAAGGGATCTGTCTGCTAGAGGCATTCAATTTAGATCCGTTTATATGACTTTATTAGAAGGGAGACAGAACAAATGTCAAGGATACCACAACAAAGCCCAAGAAATATTTATTTTGTGGCATTTCATATAAAAACTGTGCCGATTTTGCCTATACTATACCACTATATCACTATATCACCTTGATTATCACCCCTTTATGTGATCCAATGTTTTCAATATTATTGTTTTGAGATAAAGAAGACCTTTAATTATGTTTATTTAAAGCAAATTGTGGAGTTGACAGCTCATTCCATTTTCATGACACAGGCATTATTTACACTGCACATAGTGGCAATGATTACTGCAAGCAAGTCAGAGCAGGTTCTTGTTTGCAGGCATCGTGTCAAATATAGCGCTACAGTGAACTGAATCCCGGATATATGCTTTCAACTGCTACACTGCTTTCCCAAAACCAAAGAAACACCTGACAAAAGCCCTGATTTAGTATAAAAAGTGTGGAATGTATTCAAATAACAGAGAAAGTAGCTCAGGTACAATGAATAAAATTATTAAACCTTCTTATTCCAACTGCTTTTTAAATTTTTTGATGAGTCATTTGATTAGTTGGGCTCATTATCATCCAAGGCACCATTTTCACTGAACCCTTTTATGTCAGTCCCATTCTAAGGACCGTTGACAAAACAAAGTTAAATACCTTGACCTGTTTTCATGACACACAGAACAACAACTGTGTGAAAATTTCACACCAACATAATGAAATATTTAAACGTAAATTTAGCCTTGTTTAAGCTTACAATTTAGCTAACAACATCAGAAGTAAACTGTGCCCTTCCAGCAGACAGTGTCAGAGAAGAAAAGGGGTTTTGCGAACTTCTGTTTGACCCCTGTTTGGTTCTGGAAAAACAAGAGGGAGTGCCTGGTAGAGACTGTTGTGCTGCTCATCCCTGACCGGATTTAATATGCTCTGGGATCATTATGAATGAGGAATTGCCTCAGTCCTGGTGGATCTGTGGTGAAGAAGCTCAAGAGCTCTGACTTGCAACAGCTCTAACAGCCTGACTTTTCCTAGGAACTGGCTACGTACATTATGTGCTTCTGTGAGTTGCAGGGCACGTCTTCTGCCTATAATCATGATGATCTCCATTCACTGCTCAAAAACTCTTTAACCCATTTACCAATTAATGATTTATGATGTTAGCCACACTTGTGTTACGGTTGCAACACTGCAGGGAACAGTATGTGGATTATACAGTATTTCCAAACATATTACACATCCCTCACTGTAAACCCATTGTGAAAGACACTGACAGAAACACACAACACACCTTGGTATGTCAGTTTAAGCCTTAGTGTCCTTAAATTTGTGCCCTTTTTTACACTTCAATCCCTGAACTTAAATTTAGATTTGCAAAGTGTAAAAAAGTAACTGTTTGCTTACTCTGTTCAATCATATGCCAACTGAATTTGCTGTTGTTGTTGTGATGGTTTCAGATTTCTAGACCAAGACAATAACATTAGACAAGTTCAAGTTTAGACTGGGAGATCGAGCTGATTTGAATTTTCTAGGCATTGTTTTGGTGGTTTAAGTAAAGGAGTAACACTCTTCACTCCACAGCTTCCCTCAGTGAACGTGGCCAGCAGCTGTACAGATAAATTAGAATGTGTGTTGAATGAATGTGACGTACAGTAAAAAGGAACTATACAAACAATGTATGCTCAGTTTTCCTGGCTAATTAAAGGTGAAAGCATTACCGTGCATACCGTGCTGAATATACACTGGCAATGGAAATTAATTTACATAGATTCTTATCCGGTTGCAAATAAAACCTCCCTTTGTAAATAGGCAAGAGTCAATACGGTTAGTATTTGTAATAAAACGTACAAGGCATATCATATTCAACAAGATATTTTATGGATTATTAGAGGTAATATTGAATTTCTATATCTCCTCTGCTCTGTAATGAATTTGCTTTGCATTCAATTCAGTCATCAAAAGACTATTACTAAGTGAACATGATGTTAAAGTTATTTTTGAATACTACAATTTCCATTCATATCAATAGTATGTTATTCAATTAATTCATGTTATTATTCATATTAAGAGCATGTATTTACCACCAAATCTTAATGTAAAAACTCTTAATTTTGTCCTTTATTGTCATTTCACTGTTGTAGTAGCTTGGGGATTTGGGAAGCTGACCGGTTTATTGGATGTCATCCCCCTCCTCTATCTCCCTTTCTGTCCTCTCTCTTCTGTACACTATCTAATAAAGGCATAAAAATAAAGGCTAAAAAATACTAATAAAACCCAAACACACAAGCTTTTAGAGATGGCTACTTGTTGTAAGTTGATTACTTTGTGCTAAGTTTTATGTCAGCATCATTTGCATTACTTGAAAAACCTGCACATATACCAAACCAACCAGCTTAAAATGATTTTAAAATGACCCACCTTGCGCCGCTGGTACGTGTGCCTCTTGTCAAAGTCCTTCTTGTCTTCATCTTCATAGACCAGGATGAAGTCAATCCTCCTCACGCCATCATTAAAGAACAAGGAGTCGGGTTTGTTATTAAACTCTGTCTGAAGGCAAAAACAAGGCATATCAGGTAACTCTACAGCGTGAAACTCGTAACCCTCTTCCTCCATGATGTCGTACATGATGACTGGCCTGTGTGTAGACGATCAGCACAGAGATAAAAACCTTGACCAGCTTATTTAACATGTAATGTCGGTTATGCAGGAGAAGTGGGAAGCGTTAGCAAACATTATGATACCCGCCCTTTAGCTCTCTTCCTCTCTTTCTCTCCACACACAACCAGGTATTGATGAAGCTCTTGTAAGGACATGTAACTACATGCACGATCCAGTGACTTCAGTATCTGCCTTCTGTAAACTAAATGTGCCATGAGAAAAGCTTATGAAATGCTTAATTCTTAATTAATTTTAACAGTATGACTTAATAAATTAGTTAAAACCACCAATCTGTCAATCTACACCATGTGCACATAGAGAGGATTTGATTTATATGCTGCTGCTCCAGCTGACTACAACATTATTGTGTTGACTCACCTGTTGTGCTTTGGTTACTGTTCCTTCTTTAATACTTTTGCTATGATATGTTGGTAAAAACTCTTCTGGGTAAACTGTGAGAAACAGACACAAAGCAAAAATATTTTAAAAAAGGCATGATAATAATAATCAAAGAAACACAAAACTAATACATTATCAGTCTGATGTTACAATATCATGTTAATATCACTGATATAGAATTATTTATGTTTAGGCATACAAAAAAGGAAATAAAATGTTTAGGCCTACTGTCAGCAATTTTATGCATATATCAAAAAATAAAAGTAAGTTTAAAACTTGTCTTATCTTACTTTTACTGCTACTATCATCTGTAATAATTAGGTTTATTGTTCAAGCGTAAAATCTCTTTACTCTGCTCTGTCATATGCTTAGTTGTAGATTTCTACAGCTCCGATCACTTATCAATTTCTAAGTTAAAATTTTATTTCACTAATGTAAAAACTGTGTAACAACACATGATAACAAGTTTGTTTAAATAGGTAAAGATATCTGACAAACTGAGCCACCTGTGAACTGTGTGTATGTGTTTCTAACTTCCTTTTGTAGAAGGTATGGTTATGATGTGGTCAGCTGTACTACAACACCAGAAAGCTGAGAGCTGAAACTGCATTTTTTTGTGGCGCTGCTCTGAATCTATGTATGGGGCGAGCCCTACAGGATTATATCATCATACATCCGGTTTAACAGGCCTACCTGCAGTTCAGCTGATGCTGTGCTTGTTACAAACAGAGCAACCAGGTCCAACTTCCTGTAGCACCCAGCCATGTATTAAACTGTCTAAAGCTCAGGTTTAAATGAGCCAGATCTAAACCATAACTTAGCTAATCAGAAGCTAAGGGACACAGCAAGTACAACTAATGTTAAATTAAAAAAACAAGTGCTGCTGATGGATTGTTATTAGATTATTCGTTTTAAGTATAGATATAACATTAGCTTCATAAATCCAGCATCAGTCAGGCTTTTGATATTGACCAAATCCTTTTTGAAACCTTAACCCTAATAACATAACCTTTTATTTTCAGTCTTTGTAACCTTTTTTGTGCAAGAGATGATAAAGTGATGTTTTAGCCATGCAAGTGGCGGGGCCCCAGGTGTAGCAATGTAGTTCTGTCTTTCAATTTTTAATTTTCATTTGTCCAATACTATTAGGTTTATGACCTGTAAAACTGACATTCCCATGAGCCTCAGCTGTAGTTTAGCATTACTTGGCAAATGCATGCTAAGCTAAGGGAAACAAACCTGCAGTGTCACTGCAAGCATGTTAGCATGTTGACGTTAGCTAAGTGCAGTCTCACAGGACTGCTAGCATGGCTGTTTCGTTTTATCTTTATTTTGCCAGTGAAGGCGCTGCTGAGTCTGACCTTACACTTCCTTAACGTCCCCGTTTCACCTCACATTAATACACTCATACCTGGAATCTGGCCAGGCCAACATTCATGCTCTGCCTCATGGTGCTCACTGAAGCGGCGCAGACTGGTAACTCATGAAACAAAACAGTCTGTGGATTTCAACCTATGGTTTGAACCAGCGAGAGCCCTGTTACATGCCTGTTTCCCCAGACATCATGCTGGTGTTACTGCTTGCACACAATTGCCCACTCACCACAACACTACATTACTGCAGTGGGATCAACGCCCATTTTACAGCATGCACTGCATTCAGTGTTCCCTCCACTCACCACATAAAAACTGAACAAACAAAAACAGTATTTTCTGTATGTTTCGCTGTTAGATGCTTTATAGTTGTATTGTAAATGATGCGTTTTTTATACCAAAAAGATGACACCATGTCCAATATGGAAAGTTCTGTAATCTTTCCATATACAGCAGAGCACTGTGAGGAAACTAACTGAAGACAGATGTTGTTTTCAAAACACAGGCCATAGTAACAGCCTGGGAAACTTAACTGTGGAATCACTGCTCTTCAAATAAGTCTTTCCTTTGACTTTACCAGCCTAACAGTCTGAACCCTAACAAAGCCTGTTATGCTACAAAGTCTGAAAGCATTTTCTCATAAAACAAGCTAGTTAACCAGGAACAAATTAGTTGCCCATCCTCAATGACTGTGCCATAGGCTATTGCTATTTATACTTATTGGTAACCTGTTGGAATCTTACAACCTGGCTTATTAATATCTGATGATCTCACTTGTGAACAAGATGGTACAAAGAAGGATAGATACGTAAAACTTTATTAGCAGCAGGCTCACTGTTAATCCATCTTTTTACACTGATATAGCAGGCATAATTCCTCACAGTAAACTATATCATCACTGTAATGTGATAATGATCACTGTAACACGTGTAGGGTAAAGATCTAATGTATATAAGGATGTGATTGCTGTGTGTTTTGGTTTTATCATTATCACCACCATCACCACTGTGGTCTGTAAAATAAATAAAATGTGCACCAGCTACTGAGTCATTAAACCCAACGAAACCTTTGCAAACTACAGTGAGTCAGTAAGTATGATTCTTTTGAAAAGCATGTTGAAACTATGCCATTAAGCTGTCTGCACTGAAACTCTTATTGCTTTTTTTACTTCAACCCACCCACCCAGTGCTCACTTCCTCTCTAGAGAACATCCTATACCAACACACAAAATTATAGAAACAGACCAAACAGAAAAAAACAGCATTCTTTAACAGCAACTGTAATTTTAAAAAGAATAATTTTGCAGCATAAAGGTGCATGATACACATTTTATTTGACGTACAGGCTAACATAACACTAACTCTTTAAGTCTAATGCAGGTTACAGCTTTGTCCTTTGTCTGACAGGAAGTTTTTTTCTACATCAACGCCTGAGGCCTCTCATGACGTTTGGTAAAATTTGTGTACTCTCTTTCACAGGAACAGAAGCCACTATAAGATCGTGCTTCAGTTTTTGCAGTTGTATGTTTCGCATGACCGCTGATGATTCATTTTTATTTTCAACAGCTCTATCCCTAATACGCACTGACCTAATGTAACCCTAGCAGATCTGTGTAAAGATAAAAAAACAGTAGTGGGTACATGTAACTTCCTTTATTACGATGGTGTTAATTTTTTACATTATTAAGCTGAAACAAACTGTAAAAGCATTATCTGAGCCTTCTGTGTTTTTCTGCTGTTACCATACCATCACATGTTGCAACTAAATAGGAATATTAATGATTTACAAGAAAATATAGGCTCCATTAAATAGAGCATGCCCTTTGTCATCCACTGTGAAAAGTACAGATCATTTCTATATGTTGAGGGCCTCTTAAATACTGTATTACAGTACATCAGTGAGGACAAGACACAAAGGAGCTTAAAGGTTGAGAATCAGGGTCATAAAATACTAGCCTGTGAGATGACAGCTGTACAGACACTGCAATATACTACTGTGGGTTTCTATTATTTTAGTTCCATTTTAAGTTACAGTGTCCATTTTTAGCATCAGGAATGTAAGCAAGGAACAAAAAAAGTGTGTTTTAGCCTGGCCTAGATCAACCCTAGCCTCTATAGTTGTTGCTTTTAAAGCAGCCACATCAAACAGTGATTGTTGCTGTTTCTGGGGTTTTCTTTTAAACAAACGATTGCCTGATATCTTTAATCTCTGTATTGCAGATATGGGTGGTGTGGGCTTGTGCCCTCTTAAAAATGTGTGCACCACACATCCCCATTGGTTGTTCTGACCCAAGTGCCACATGCATGACGTTAAACACACTCCTGGCTTTTTGATCATTCCAATACGGCATCTAGTCTTAAAAGATGGTAAAGCGAAGGTGCCATGTTTCCTAGTGGTTATAACAGAAATGGGCCAACAATATTGTATTTATGTCCAGTAGGGAAATCATGCCATTCTTGATGATCTAAGAAAAATGATCTCATACAGAGTATAATTATTCTGTATATGTTAATGGATTGTTGGATTATTATAACTGGTGTAACTGTAACATTTTGATAGCCTACTTTCAACACTGATGAGTAAGCTTTATGAAACTACAGCACTTGACCACAGGACTGTTGTTTTTTTCAGTGTAGCAAACCAGAAATAAGTTGCGTAAAATTAAAGGTTAAGCATCTCAAAACTGTACTTAAATATAACAAGAGTAAATGTCCTTGATTATGATATACCACTTTAAAATAAATGTAAAATAAAATAAAATAAGTTATACCCATTAAAGCATCAGTGTTTGAACTATTAAATATGATTCATGGGCGCTAACTTGCCCAGAGATAAGCCTGGCCAAACTGTTGTAGAAGTATCAGATAAGCTACAGAAGGCCATAGGTGGAATTCAACCCTGAAAGTGCCCATGAACATCACACAACATGCACACAACACAGCAGATCTCTTGTGAATGACGGAGCTGTCCTCTCACCAACGTCCTCGTCTATCATGCCGTATTGAGGATCACCCTCGTCCTCTGTCTCATTCACGGAGTCCATCTCAAATCTGTCTTTGCTGCTCATTTTATAATCCTCGTCGGGGGTTTCTGTCACATCACCGAAAGAAACTATCTTTTCCCGACAGCCTGCTGTAGCCTTTATCACAGTAGCTTTAAAGCGTGGCCCGCCCTCCGCGGATTCTTGTTATAGTTCTCAGCATTTAACGTTATTTAAAGTTTTGGTCAAGTTGAGACTTGTGAGAATGGAAATAAAAAGGGTGGGGTCGTAGGCGGAGGATGATGTTGTTCGGCCACATTTGACAGATGAAGTCACGCCCACTTTACATTCTTGAAAAGTTAGAGTTGTTTTGGATTCTAATGAACGCGTGCACACATGAGGCATTTAAGAGTACTCTATGTGGAAAGAATACTACTATTTTACATGTTAAGGGTTTCCTAAACAAACCGCATAGCTATGGTGCACTTCTTTAGTTTGAGATGATTTGGCATTCAGGAGACATCTAACGGCTGCACTTAGGATCCTGCGGCGTGTTGTAACTTAAAATATTTTCGTAATCGCGCAGATGTCGGCCTGTAATGATTACATGTTTGCCTGGTGCTAATATTTCCACAGACTTCTCCCTGCTGAGCGTTAGACGTTAATTTAGACCACAATAGAAGGCGATGTGTGGAAAACTCGGTTCGTTGGTTTCGCCTCAAGCAAACATTTGATCTTTTATTTGACATCTGTATGATAACAAATATATATTTGAAGTCGTAACCCGTTGCTGTATAACAGACAATAAAGTTTAGCATTTCCCCCTGATTTCCCCTAACGGGTCGCTACCATAGACTGTATATAAAAAGGTCGCTACCAGGTCGCTACGTGGCTGAATTACGACCACCACGGCAGAAAATGCGGCTAGGAACTACTCAACAGCGCGACTCAACAACTTGGGGAAGGAAGTCTATGACGGACAACCACTGGTCATGTTTCCGCCAATAACAAACCAGCTAGCCTCTAACAGGCTAAGTGTATTGTTTGTGCTAGCATTCAAAGTATATTCCAAATATCTAAAATTGTAAGGTAATGGTCATTTTGAAGTGGGTTCAATAGAAAACATATCACACAAATGCCACAATGGGTAAGTGCTTACGTCGCCGGTAATAAACGTGAATCATCAAACTAATTATTCCGTCTAATGTTAGCTAAAAGGCTAACGCTCTGTCGGTGACATGCTCCTTTGACAACTGGTCATGTTAGCTTGCTAACGAGTATAGTTGTTGGTAAATAACATGTCCTAGGACTGTTTGGGCCTCTCGTTTTGTAGTCAGATAGCTCGTCTTTTGGTCATTACATGACCTAAAGAGAGCAGCAACTGTTTTCAGCCGGTTCAGCTAATTTCCTGACCGGGGGTTCGCATATTGTTATATCTAACGTTAGGTGAATTATGCATAACAACAGGCAGTATTTTGTAGTGGTGAAAATGGCAGTTTATGTACAGTTCATATAAAATGAGATTGTCCTAACCACCAACAGCAACGACCTCAAATAACGTTGGTTACGTATTGTAACCCCAGATTGAGTATAGGCGTATTGTATTACCGTACAAGTTATTGAAGTAACGTTAGTGGTAAACGGAATGTTCTTATTTTAATAAGATGTGTTTCTAATGTTTTAACAATGTTTCTGTGTTTGTCTTGCGTAATATGACCGCTGTCATAACAAAATACTTAAAACATACTGTGTAACACAGGCTTTGGTTTTGTAATCTTATATTTATCGTTTAATTACCGCAGTGTTATATGCATTTATTTATCCCATAATATCTTCTAGTTTATTATTTATACTGTCTG
>JAPMOB010239165.1:184-20683 GCA_029875015.1 Lepomis gibbosus | reverse complement strand
TATTTATTTATTTATTTATTTATTTATTTATTTATTTATTCCCTCAATATTCAAATGTTTTGGAAGCTTTCTGTTATTGGAACATGGTTGTATAGAGAGAAATGTTTTGAAGACTGAGTAAAGCAGACTGTTCTGGGAATGCTCAAAGAAGGGTGTATGGGCAACACCAGGGAGTGCTGGTAATGACAGACTGGCCAAACGAGCATTGGGTGGCAAGAACGCTGAGGCTGGTGTCATGTGGGTGGGTTGCATGGTGCTTGGAATATGTAACTGAGGATGGGGCTATTGGTGCTTGGCATAGTGGTGCTAGGGGGAAAGAGAGATGAGTCTATGCCGTGGTAAGTCCTGGTGGTGATGTTGTTGGCTGGTGCGGTGGATTGGAAAGGGGAGGAGGGCATTTATTTCACATGTATATATCTCTACGGATATTTATGTCAGCTGTAAGGTGCTATGCGTAGGCAACCTTATCGCCAAGCGATCCTCATACGTGTAAACACTACTAGGCAATAAGCTCCTTCTTATTCTGATCTGGGATAGCCCAATACTCTTAAGGCTTAATTGCAGGAGGTGTTTTCCCTCCAGTTTTGAAAAACTGATGGTGGAAAATCACCCTTTTCCACCATCAGACACAATTGACAATTGTGTCTGTCGTGACAAAATTGTTTCGGGGATAACGGAATAATTGTGTCACGACAGAGGGAAAAAGCAAATGCAAACTCGACAGCTGTAAATTCTCTGGAGCGAGAAGAATCTGTACGAGCGACAGGACCTGTGGAGGCAGGAAAGAGAGTGACGTCAATGAAAGCACCTGAACTGCCCGAGTGAAGGCGAGACCAGTGAGGGCGCCTGGCCAAGGGAGGGTAAAATGGGAGTTTAGCGGATGCTAGCATGAAAGGTAAGGTGAGGGAGCCTGAATTAGCTGTGGAAACAGAAAACACATGGGGAATGGGAGAAAGGATATTGCCCATCCACATCTTGTAAACAACTCTGTGTTAAATGGTGGCTTGGTTGTGAAGGGAACAAATAAAATACGGACATGGTCTTGGTTAACACAGACAGTGTGGTCACAAGTTGATCTGTATCTCCCGTTTTAAAGAGTGATGGCTGGCTGTATGCTCTAGAAGTTGTTTTACGTCACGCTAACAGCAGAGTGAGAGGTGATGGCAGTGTAGGCTAGTGGAATTTCAATTCAATTCAATTTTCCCACTTTGATCTGCAATCCCGTGATAAAAATTATTTTACACACACATGACTCCAAAGACGAATCAGAAAGGTATGCTTTGACTTTTTAATGAACAACTACAGAAAGAGGCATTTGCAGGGACACCTACGTATTCTCTTCCTGTTTTCAATAGCTGTCGTATCTATGACAACCACAGACGCATTCGGCTGAAGGCCACCAGTTAACAGGGCCACTCGTGAAACCGAAACACTGGGCGGATCGTATGATGGATCCCTGTTGGAGGGGCTGAGATCGGCTCATGATCTGTGTTTAAGGTAAGCAAGCACTTTCGAGAACTTCAGTGTGCGTCTGAGTCTGAACTGACGGTCGTGCGAACTGAGAGACGAGAGAGAAAACGGGTGAGACAGTTTATACGTGAGCACATGTGACTGGATTTGAGAAGCACAGGTGGATGGAATGAGTATGGGTGGTTGACTGGAGGAATTGAATGAAGCGCAGGTGGTAGAATAAGTGAGGGAGGCGTGGTCCTGTTCTTGAATCTCAGTTTGCATAACTCCATTAATTGCGATTAATATTTATAGATTATAATTATGCGCAAAATTGATTAATAAATTCTAAAGTAGCAACAAAGTATTTTTTGTAAATCTCAACTTAAACATTAATGTAATCAAATCAAACCGAAGCTATTTGCCACTGCCAGGGCATTACCTTTTATAGCTTGTTAAAACAAGTTAGAGTCCGAACCACGATCATAACATCATAGCATGCACCTTCTAAGCAACAGGTTAACATATTTTTTTTTTCTAAACAGGTATCAGCAGAAACATTTTTCTTTTATTAGGGAGCACCAGAAGCAGTCTATGCTCTACTGAACATAGACTGTTCCAAGTGTTCCAACTGTTGTCCTAAGTGTCCCTGTCAGAGTGAGGTGAAGTGCTCGCCCCATGCACACGCCCACCTGCTGCTGGCGTTCAATTGTCTTGAACTTTTTGTATACGACGTGCAGCACAAATCATTGGAAGAGAGACTGATCCTCGCTGTTTGTGAGTTTCCAGAATCTATTAGGCTACTGTTTACTAAATAAGGCATCAACAGGAGGGAGTTCACATGGCATGAGCATCCCTGTAAGTCCTATCAGGTAAAGTTATGTAGCCTATAATTTTAACTTAAGTTAAATAGGCTACAGCTGTATAGTGCACAGAAGCCGTTGCCATGGTTACTTTCCATAGAGCGCCTGCCGTTTAATCGTGGAGTGCTGTCTAATCACCGGAGCAAAGAGCAACCCTGTGATGCCAAGCGACAAAGTTGTGATTTTAAGAACGTTCCAAAGACTTACATCTTCCACAGTACTAATCAGCATGCAGTGTGTAGCTGTCCTCTTCACTATCGTGTTCGGTTGATCGTTTGTCTTGCTTTTGTTTATCTACTTCACCCACACTCTGCATCCAGCATAGTCTGCCAAAGCCTCCCTCCACTGCTTGTTTGGGAGGATCAACATCCCACCCCTCCTGTGACCCATGGTTTGACTGTACGTGTACACGTTAAAGTGCCCAGCCCGAGAATATATGCTTTTTTTTTATCAGATGATGAACTGTGTTATCCACAGAGTGGAGTAGATTTAGTTTTACGTGAATACAAATAAGGTGCTGTCAAAATGAAACCTGGAACATGTGAGATACAAGCACAAACTGTGATGTCTGTGAAAATCCTTACTGCACACACAAGTACTTAAAAACACACACGCACACATGTACATGCAGAGTCTCTTGGTACACAGCAGAAAATCAGCTGTTTAATTATCAGATGAACAGATGAATACCTCCTCAGCTACCAGAGGTCTTGTCCAGACTGGTCCAGCCACAGTCAGCTGTGAAGACTAGCTGCTAAAGTCCNCACACACACACACACACACACACACACACACACACACACACACACACACACACACACACACACACACACACACACCCAATGTAGAGGCCAGCTCCACTGACAAGAGGTAGGACTCTAAACCTCACAAGCCTCTTTTCCACCAAAGCATTTTGAGAGCCGGTGCCTACTTGCGAACCAGTTCTTTGTGTTTCGACAGCCAAAGAACCGGTTCTCGGCCAATGAAACTGGTTCCAAAGAACCATTCTTTTACCATGTCATGATTACATAATAACGTTGTTCACGGGGCTCTCTAGTCAGAGGAAAAACAAACAAGTTCTGAGAAGGTTCGCAAGTTGAACCATCTTTGAACCAGCACCAGTTCCGAACCAGTTCTTTTTTGGTGGAAAAGGGGTATCAGAGAATCCAACCTGCTAAACTAAATTTAGAACTAAACTAAATTATCAGTTTATTAGATCATTCTGTACAATCAAACACAATCCTATACAAAGTGCTGTTTTGTAAAACTCAAAATGTTGACAGCTTTTGTTGACACTGTGTCACAGAAATATTCATTTACTTAACTGGGTGGTTTTTGAGGTTGTGGCTGATAGTGGTGGTGTTGTACAGGAGTCCAATATATTAAAAGGTGTCTCATATTTCACTATAACAATGTTAGTAAATTCGCATGCTCTTTCTAACATGCACAAAGTGTTTTTTGGTGACAATCAGTATACAAGTTAGACTAACATCTGACATCAGAAATCAAAAGTTCCGCTTTATTTATAACTTAATTTCTATTAAATATGTTTGAATTAAATCATCAAAACATACAGTAGTTGAAGTAAAAACATCTTAGATCTTAGAGATAAATTTGACTACCCATGTGTCCTTAGACTTGGACCATCGAGGTAACAAAAGTGAAGAAATCAACTAATAAGCCAGCAAGTTAAACAGTTTCATTGACTGAAATTGAATCAAATGTTATATTAAATGTTGAATCAAATTAAATAAAATACTGAAGTGTTAGAACTAAAATCCAAAATTATATGATTTCATAGTGTTGAAATGAAATTGTCAAATCATTTTATGATTATTTTTTATCAGCCTGACATTTACTTATCAACAAGAAATTTTAGTTAATTTAGCACAATTGTACATGGCACTGATTCCTTAAACTACTTGCTGCACTTAAAATTTGATACTGCTTTCAACACCACGTCATTTTATTCAATTTACTCCGTTTAACTGTGTGTCATACAAGTTGACATCTAATCAACCATCAACGTGATGTATCCATGCACTTAATAACAAACATATTTTCCCATTGAAAATGTCATCCTGGCGGGATTGTTCACATGCAGATGTGAAGATGGGGCAGAGCAGATGTGATCGTCTGTAACAGAAACCATGGAATCAATTAAATGTCTCTGAAAATCTTTAGGATCTTCATTGCTAGCAGCGTGACAAACCCGTGGACAAACCTGTGAAGAGCAATTCATCGATGTGGGTTGACAGGACAGAGATTTGAAATATGGTGGAGGTGCTGTTGAGTTGAGTTTAACAGTGTGACCTTAAAAATGTTAATATGGTCTACAGTATTAGTTGTCCTTTTTTACCAATTTTAAAAGGGGTATGTCCACAATCATTAATACTAAATTGCAGGTGCAGCCATTGGTTGTTGAGCTACACATTTTGAAAGTGGAGCTACACATAAATACAGCAGAAACATGGTTTCATGATTTGGAATGACTATGCATACAAACACACGTTTTAATGTATACACATTCAAATTTTTAGTGTACACCAACATTTACTTTTGTATCCACATGGAGGTTGATATATTTGGCACACCAGCCTGACATTAATATACACACTTGAAATGTTTTGTGAGTTTAGTCAGTTGGCGCTGCTTTCTACATGGAGGCTATAAGAAGGTGTGTATGACAGTTTAGGTGAAACATTTCCTGTTTAAAGGTAGAGGGAGAAGCTGCCATGAGACAGCTTGTGTCTGGGAAGCTTCTCTTCTGACCAATATTTCACTTTACTCTGAGGCTAAAGATGTGAGAAACAGGATTCCAGCAATCCTTAAACATATCAACAAGCAAGCGTTCATTTGGGGTATTATTGGAACAACTCAGGTCAAACAAAACATGCTTTGTCAGCTATGCTTCATAGAAGATTAATTTCAATTAGTATTATCCCACAAAGAAGGAGCAAACTCAAGGGCACTGCTCTAAGTTGTATTTACTGTATGTACGCACATGCACACATAGCTATGTGTGTGTATGTGCAGTTGTTGCAGTTTGAATCATTATATTACCTGGTGCATATAAAGCATTGCGTTGATGAGAAAAAAACGTTTCATTCCGACAGAGGAAGATGCCACAGTCCCTATGGGAATCCTTACCAGCAGTGCAGGGTCCCCATATAGCCAGAGAGGTCAGGAGTACCAGTTTTGACCTCAATGAATCATTAACCTAAGTCACAACCCCCTCAGTCTCTCAGCATATCTTCTCCTGTCACTCTGCCTACCTTCCTTCCCGTTCTCATCTTTACTGGGTTCTCTGGTGACAGTGTGGCATTCGCTCAAAGATCACTGATCCCTTCTCTTTTACACATTCAACCTCATCCAAAGCACACATATAATAGACTTTGTACACAGAGACTACATACATTTTTGACTCCTTCTAGTAACAGCACTATAGCGCACAGGTATCTCTTCATCTCTGGCATTTTTACCCAACTACCTCTCTATCATAGCTTTCCGTCTTTTCATTTTGTCTCTGAAGTTATCTTTTCATCACACATATGGGCAGGAAAGTGGGCCAGGATTGGCCAGTGTTCAAAATGCAGGACAAAATTAGAAAGGAATGGTGGAATCCGATGGGGTCACATCGTCTGGGCCAAGCCTGAGACACAGCCCCTTTGCTGCTCCCAATTAGACTAAAAACTACAAGCAGAAAGTCTGATATATTCAACCAGGCCACATTCCGGCCCTGTGCGTCTATCTGTCAGAGAAAGAAGTGGAAGAGCAACAGCGAAATGGGGAGATGCAAACATTAGAAGAGGAGGAAGGAGAGACTGAAGATAAATTGGTCATCCCCCCCCCCTCCTCCCTCCCTCCTTCCCTCTGCCTCTCTCTCTCGGGACTGCTGTGTGCGAGACTGCAGATAGATTCTGATGTTCTCATTTATGTCTTAATGATTGGGTTAGTATGCAGCTTGTGCTCTGCAATGCTGCGCCTTAGACAAAAAGCAAGATCACAGAGGCACACAAGTATACATGGGCACTCACATACACTGCAAAATGAAAGGATTAACACCGATATTTAATGCATGCGGTGGCACATATGTAGATGGATGTTTCAGTGGAACCACAGAGATGACACTATAGTTTGCAAAGCACACTTGGTATTTACATTTAATCAGCATCAAGTTTGCATTCTGCAGTACATTATTTTAAAACACACCACAACTGAAGAGAAAGTACATGCATGATAGACAGACAGCCTTGGAGTGCACTTGTATGCAAAGGGGGGACAAGGTACAAGAGTGGGAGATAGAGAAAGAGAGAGAGATAGCACTTGTAACGACATGTCATATCATCATGGGTGGCTAAGGCTTGAAATTCCAGGATGAGCATCCTTTTAGTAAACAGCCGTATCATTTGAATATTTTATTGAGGACAATTACTAGCTTGTTTACTTATTAATCTGATTGCTGCTGCCAGAATAAGCTGCAGCTCTGTATCATGGAGAGAATGAGAGTTTGTGCAAGCAGAGAGCAGAACCCAGCAGCCCCCACACTGCTGGTAGGCCTACTGCCGGGAAAAGAATCAAGTTCATGCTAATTATAATGATAGTTTGGAGGATATTGTCATGAATGAGTTAAACATTCATGGTCCTAGAAGTTATGCACCCAAATGCATACTCTTATGTGTATCCATGGCCACAATCAATATGTCAGCCTAGGTAGAGAACAGTGCTGCTCTAACAACACTGAAAGCACAAACAGCTATGAAAAGCTAACATATTAGAATTACACAAAGTAACTGACCATTTGCTAAAGCCCTCAACCAAACAGTGGTTGTCTAATCACTGAGTAACCACAGTAGGCCTGTCAAGATTTGGATTTTTTAAGATGTCTGAGCGGTGTCAAAGGGCTGATACTCAGCATTGAAAGAGATGGTTGTGGGTTTTCACCTTTCCAAAAAATACAACAGCAAAATTGTAAGGAATGGAATAAAAACGGTGTTTATCAACTGTAATGCAAACCCCTAATGTTAGCATGGCTGGGTGACTAGGTAAGCTACCTACTGTGCATTAGTAACTTAGCAACATTTCCACGGCCAAGAATTAGCATATCATTAGCTAACTACATTTTTGTGCAGTTACAGTGGCATTGGAAAAACTGGCACATCCTCTGTGTGGGAACCAACAACTCTTCCAGATGCTACTATATCAGACTTTAGAATAAAATTAGTAACTCTGTCCTGCTCTGTATTTGAAAAAAAGAATTTTACGCAGGGTGATTTTGCCAAACTCATCAGTAAGTCTCCAAAGTCTTTTCTCATAAAAGCGAAACTTATGACAATAAAACAAAACATATATCTAACCCTTGTATTGCTTGTCCAAGTAATGTAAGTTTAGGTTTTTCAGTAGTTTCTACAGAACATAATTTAGCAGAGCATTAACAAGTTCTACTTTGCATGAAAAAACGTTGCTTGTTAATTTCCATGTCTTATAGATGGATCATCACCTGGTGAAGATACTTTTTACAATGGACCATTAAGCTTTAGTCTGTGGTCTTTTTGCTTCATTACACAGCCCTGACATCTCCTTTTCATAGGAGGCAGCTAAGAACATTAAGAAGTCAACTATAGACTGTGTTTTCAACTAGCTAGCAACAACTTGAAAACTAAACTATGTTAGCATTAATGTAGTCATCTCAGCCGGCAAAATCAATTCACCCTCTAAAACTTAAAATCCTTTTTTCTGAATTCAAGGACCCATTATGTCAAAGACAAAAAAACACATATTTTGAGTGATGAATTTGCCACAGCTTTCATTGTAAAGTGCATTTTTGCAAAGCTAGAGTGGAAAGACTGACAAACAGCAACAGTAACAAGAGGCACATGCCTTTTTTTCAGGTGGGGAAAAATATGATACAATATTTGAATTAAAAGATTCTGTGATATAAAGGTAAACAGTTAGAAAGGTAGGACAAGATGTGATTTTTCAAACAGCAACACAAAATTAATATCAAGAAAAAAGTGCTGACTAACTGCTTCCACACATCAGCAGGAAATTGTACAATGATAAACAAAAACATTTGACAAATGCTTGAGGTTTTTTAGGTTCTGCTGGAAAATAGAACTGAAGCACTGAAATTCAATTTATGTTTCTCAGGTGAATGGACCTTATGTACAGACCAAGCAATGGCAGGTCCATTAATCTAAGCTACATATCCCAAAGAGGCTGTGTAGGAACATGCTTGCTACCTATTACCTGCTGGCTTATTGCAACGCAAGGGTATACTCAAAACTACCTCGCGTGTCATCTCATATAATCAATCTACACTAGTGTTTCTCAACGGGGGCGGTACCGCCCCCAGGGGGCGTTCCGAGGACGATGGGGGGCGCTGGAAGCAATATTTTGAAAAGGGAGGCGCTGAGCTGCTTTTGGGGGGCGTTTGTTAGTTGGAAATTCTAAGGTGAGTTTACACTAGAGATTCACAACTGTGGTCTGCAACATTAAAACCTGCCAGTTTAGTCCACTGCGACTGGACGAGACGAGCTACTTCTGGTGCAGCTCTGTGCTGCCTTCACGGGAACGGGAAGTCAGAGCATCATCTGTAATATTTTACCCAAATGGCGTTTACTGTGTAAACTCTGTGTTACTACTGTGTTTACTACTGTGTACACTGAAAAAATGACGCTCTCTTTCTTGGTATTACCATTGAAAAGTGTTTATTTCTCTGATGAATACACCGTGAACATCTGGTTATCACAGTGGTTACACATTTACAAGAGGGATATCCGCTGTCGGACTTCCCCTGAAAGCAACTTAGCTGCGACACCAGCAAGTGATGTGACCCAACTCGCGCGCTGCGAGTCAGTTTGTGCCAAAGCGGACATATAGGGTAGTTTCAGTAGGCTATAAAAATGTTACGTTAAAAACAGAATCCCAGGCTTGCTCTGTTGGGGATTGTAAGCGGCACTTTAGAGGTGCTGAAGTTAACAGGTGAGATTTCTGTCTGATCACAGGTGTCGGTTAGTTTCATTTTCCCCCAGCTTGAGCACCTTTCTCATCCAGTGCTGTGTCAGACGGTCGAGGGGAAACTCCCAGCGAATCAGTAACATAATGTAGGTACAGGGCATTTATTAAAATGTTATGAATTCTCTTTAAATAGGCTAGTTAGTCAACTAATATTACGACGTATTCCGCTGTCTTTCTCCCTCTCCCTCATGAACATAGCTGCACAAATCAGTCCAACACAACGCTGTCAATGTCGTAAAAAACTTTAAAAAAGTTATTAGCAAGCAAGTAAGGAGCCTAGCTAATAAGAAGAGTTAAATTAATGTTAGAATACAGCTGGGGTTTTGAGGCTAGCATGCAGTGCAGGTGTACCACAGTAACACTGTCGTTCAGTGGGAAACACTGAGTTATAAGTTATTAACAGATGAGCTAAAAAAGTCCAGTCAACAACTGAATTAAACGGATTAATTTATCACTGAGATGAATAGGGGCCACAAACATATTTAAATAGGTTACTTCCCCACAAAAGAGGAGGTAAGACTTAACCATGTGTATTGACTCAGCAGGGATGATATTAAATAAGTTGAGAAAAATATTTAAAAGCAATAAAGAATGCCTGAGAGTCTCACTACATTATAATCTTTTATGATTATATATTTTGAATTGTAACCTGAATTTTGTGTTTCCCTTTATATAATAAGACATTTTCACCATAATTTGGAGGAGAAAAGGCAGAAATTAGAGCAGAATGCAGGAAATGAAGTGTTTAATGCTCAAAATCATCTGGGGGAGGACACCCAGACCCCCCAGTTATTAAGTGCCCTATCCAAGACAACAGTCTGTGGCTTCACACACAGTTTCTGGGAGGAAAAGTCACTTGTTCATTAAATATAGCCTAATTACTTTTCACATTCAAATATGTGTTGTTCCCCATGTTTTAATAACAATTGTAACAACAACAAAAAAACAATATTCAGGGCAAATAACCAACATCTTTTTTGATGGGGACCGGTAAGGGACCTGGATAATGGATAGGGGGGCGCTGGCCCAAAAAAGGTTGAGAACCAGTGATCTAGACCATGATACATATGCATGGTCTTGTGTACTTTACTTCCTCTCTTTGTGTGCTTTCCTGCCTGCTTGATTTTCTGTCCTATCCTAATCAATTTCACCTGTGTCTAGTTTTCCTCCCCTCGCTTAGGTCGCACACAGACTGTATATAGCAGAGGTCACTAATAGGCAGACCACAGTCCGGATCCGGACCTAGCCACTGTCCTCTCCGGACCGCCGACCTACAGCCGATTTGTTATCGAAGCTTACTACCTTGTGACGGAGCTTTTCTATTTTAACCCACGCAGCTTTTCTAGCATTTACTGTACTGGTTTAGCGGGCCAGGAAACTCACCAATCACCTGTGCTCCAATCGTCTCATGTGACACTGCTCAGCCAATCAAATCTGTGCACTCCGATGCTTGCGAGTCGAGTCCGCGAGATTCACCAGAGACGTTTTGGAAACACACACGAATTGAGGAGACGAAAGGGAAAAGAGATTTCACATGGCTTTTAATCAAGAATGTACAGATTTTTACATGTACATTCCTCCCACGGGCCGTTCAGAACCAGAATATCTCATAGATCTCCAATGCTAGCTGGCAGGGCAAACTAGAGCTCACCTTTCTCACTGAACAAGAGAAAATAGGAAAGAGGTTTATAAGAGGGCATGAAAGAGAAGAGGAGGCATTACAGCTTTTCATTTGTTAAGATGTGTTGAGTGTTGAATTGGTTAAGACTACACATCATCACTTCAAGCTACAATTTTTATTCATTTTCTAAAAAAAATTAGGCACTTAATTTTATTTTACTTAAATTTAGAATTTATTATTTGAGTAGTAATTATTTATTATCCCTCCGGTTTGATGTGAAAACTGACAGTAAATATTCTGGAAATATTTGATTTGACAGTCCATCTTTGACTAAAAATATATGTTGATACAACTATAGGCTATGTTATGGTACTGAATGTTAACGCAAGTTAGTTGTGTGGATGTTCCGGACCTTTGCTTCGGGAAATTTTCTCTAACTGGACCTCTTTGAATTCTAATTGAATACCCCTGGTATATAGTCTGTGTGCTTCGCTTGTCTTTTGCCGGGTTATCTTCATCTTCTTTTCAAGCATTCCAGCACCTTCTCCAGTGTTTTTGACTTTCTGTCTGATTTGTCAGATTTCTTGTGGATTTGGATTATTGCCTGCTCCCTTTTGGAGTTGTTTGCCTGTGTGGACTGCTTGCCTGTTTTGGACCCTTGCCTGCATTGACCTTGCTGTAAGCCTGTACAGCTTTTGTTTTATTATTATTAAAACAATGTTAATCAGAACCTGCTCTGTGTCATTGTCTTTGCCCAGGCTCACTCCCTTGATTTCCTGTTTTCTTACTTCACTAAATGTGACACAAATAGCATCACTGGCTGGAAGAGAGCTAGCCTCGGGGTCCAGCTAACCACTGCTTAGGGGAGTTCATATATGAGAGGATGAGTGGAGATCAGAGGGGAGGAGTGACACTTTGGGGCAGCAGCAGTTTCCCATAATAGTAACACTGCAATACCTGAAATACCCATGTTCATTATGTTGTGTGTATAGCGCAGGTGCACAGAGTTTTACGTAAATGGGGTGAGTGGAGCATGTGTGTTGTGGTGTGTGTTCATGTCCCTGGCTCAGGCTCTTCATAATCCAGAGATTTTCCACTCTGCTGCCTCCATTGTGAGGAGGAGAGAACATAGGAACTCTTGGTGCACTCTGCTCCACTTGCAAACATGCGGTCCATGTAACAAAGGCTAATACTACACTTCGGCCTCATCAAGTATATGTGTCCTCTTCAGCACAAATCACTGTCACCCACTCATGGAGGGCTTGCTTAATGAGGAACATTCTCACCAACTGTCTGCTGCAATGAAAGTACATCACTCTTTTCTATGCACAGCAATAATAGATAACCCATATCTCACATCAATAATTGATAACTTATATCTCCCTGCAGTTCAAGGTCTGGTTAGCTGGACATTAGAGCTCAGGGCCCTTTCACATAAATCTTCTAAGAATAGGGGTTAGTGCTGAGCTTTAGTATCACGAGTCAGGTCACATATTCATTTCAGAATTAGCTGTAAGGGATAATGGTGGCAGTGTCTTTTGATTATTGTTAACAAATCCCATGAAAAGACCAAAACCAACAATGCATTAGTCTTTCTTTCAATGCTTTCTGACTTACTGTGTCTGTTGCTCTCAGCCCCAAGCCCATTCATCTCTATTGAAGACATAAATCTTTAAATATGGGTCCAAATAATGTATATACTTTCATTTTCAAGAAAGGCGCTATAGTTTTTAGGAAATGTTACTCAAACAGGAGTAAATAAAACAAATTTGATTTTTGGAAAACAGTGGAGTTATATGGGACGGAGGAATAAACTATACCAGGCTTTGGCTACATAGTCAATACTACTTGCAATTGTTGACAATAGGAACAGTATAGACTTGAGTGAATCATTTACAGTATGTGTCTGGCTTCTTTTCTTCAATGCACACAGTGTTCAGCTACACTGAACTGCCAGTGGGACAATCCCTGTATGTATTTGAGTTGACAAAGTCAAAAATCTTTCAAAGAAACAAAATTTGTCAAGCTGATTTTCAAAGAAAGGTGTATACAATTATGCAGAAGACATTTCTTAACTTTAAGGTTCTTAAAGTGGTCATATTATGCTCATTTTCAGATTCAGTTAGGGGTTGTACCAGAACAGGTTTACATGGTTTAATTTTCAAAAAACACCACATTTTTGTCATACTGTACATTGCTGCAGCTGCTTTTTTCACCCTGTGAATGCTCTGTTTTAGCTATGGAGTGATGCATATCACTTGTAAAAGATCTTTGTTGGGAGTTGCACATGTGCAGTGCCTAGTTAGGGACTATCAGCCAATCAGAAGTACAGTAGGGAGGGTTGTGAGAAGCCAGTAAACACTGCTTCTGTTCAGCTGTAAATCCCTTTAGCAGCTTAACAACATGGACTGGAGCAAGAGTTTCAGAGTGTTGAGTTAGTAATTTGTAGCAAATGTATCTTTCATCCATAATGTTTTAACTGAGCTCTGTCTCTACATCACAGTACATCACAACGTTATATCCATTTATATCCCTTATAGCCTGGAGGGTAACTAATGTTTAGAAGTGAGAGGAGATGCAGCAGGCACGTTTTTTTCTCTGTGTGCTGCAGCTCAGTGTGATTTTCCAACCGGGTTTTTTTATGGGCATGTCGTACTAGTCGTTAGGAGAGCATTATGATGTCACAGCAAAGCAGAAGGAAAGCCTGCACTACAAATTAGCTGTTTTCCGGAAGTTCAGAGCAGTGTTTTCTGTGGGAGATTTAGGAAGTCCCTTTGGGGTGGATTTTGGGCTTTTTCACTTTGCAAACCTATTACATGCATAAATAGGTATAACTCAATAAAGTAGAGGGAAAAACAAAAAGGCTTAATATGACCTCTTTAATAACTAAGAAATAATGTATGAAGTTTAGCCACAACAGTGTGCTACCTATGAGGCTATGATCATTCACTGTACTGTTCCAAATAATTCTAGTGAGATAACGCATGTAGGTAGATTGTGCATTTGGCATTGTGCATTTGGCATCTATCCTACAATTATAAATCTCTCTTATTCCATTGATCTCCCAGTGTTGCACTCACCCACCATTTATGTTTTTCTTTTTTTCCTGACCTTGAGTATTTCTCTGCCCTCTTTTCCCAGTTTCAGTTCAATTTTATTTGATTTCCATTTTTCATCTCCTTCCTGTTCTCTCATGTTGCCTTTGCTCTTTCACACCCTTTAATTTGCTACTCCTTAAATTCCCACAAATAAAGGGGTGGCATTGGTATGATATATTCTGTTTGTCAGAGCAGAATCTGAGCATGGAGACACAGCTTGCTGAGCCACGACAATGTGTTGTATGAAACTGAAAATTTGGAGCATATTTCAGCCGAGTCACAATCCCCAATGAATCTGTTCTATTCCATTATGTAAATGAGTCTGTAAGAGTGACTCCTGGGAATTTATGAAAGCAGGGCAGACATTCAAGAGCGTACATATTGTGTGTGCTCACTGGACAGGCTGCATAGGCTGGACATGTAGCTTACAGAGCCGCTGTGACATTATGAATGAACAGTAATCAACGGATTTTGAAAATGTGACAAAGCTGCACAAGGTGGTGTTGGCACAAAGAGTGTGCTGACCTTCTTCAGGTCATTCTCTTGTAGCTGTAATGATCCCATCAGCTCTTGCGCTTGGAGATCTTTACTGACAACAACGAGTCATGGGTAATATACTCTGGCCCCTAAGCATGCCTGTACAACATACTTAGCCAACACTCTCCGGGTTACTGTGTAGTCTTCTAGGAGCTTACGTTCCCAACATTTACATTGAAATGGAACAGAAAAAAATATGTGAACAGAGTAAGTAATTCCTTCATTCCCCGATTATCCATGGTCCCAGATGACCCCACTCCACGTTGTCCTCCCACACATCTACAAGAACAGAACAATCTTTTCCTGGATACCACTGTGTGCTTGACACCTCCTCTTCCTCCCCCACATACAGTACTATCCACAAAAGGGTGTACATATATGCGCTCGTGCACACACATGAATAAACAGCCTGCGTGCGCCAGAAGAGCTCATGTAAGGTTTTGTGTTGTCATTAGAGGGACACAGTGACTCCTGCACTGCTGTGAGCTCTTTGCTTTCTTAGTGATGACTCTTTAATAGGGGAAGTGGCCGCGGCCTGAGGACACCGTTTGTCTCCTGCATTCCATCAAACAGGGAAATGATGCTAAGTATGGGAACCAAGTTACATTTGTATATGCTTTAGTTTGATAAATAAGCACTAAACAATAAGTCTGTAATTAGTTTAATAGTTTATGTAAATTGATAAGTGATTTTATTGGATATGTTAATTAAAGGTAATTTGTAAAAAGTCAGCTAATCATTACTTTTAATTAATTGCTCAAAACTGTCAAGTTGCTGGATGAGAAACAGGTGTCCTGCTCAATGAGGTGAATACGCGAAAACTTAGTTTTGTTCAGCTGAGGCTCAAGTAACTACTAAGCCACATGGTTTTGTTACCATAGTAAAGTTTGCCGATTAGAAGAACTTACTTATTAATCTATGCATTTTTTTGTATTTACTTAGAGAATCCAAAAGAAGATACACAAATACAAAGATTAAAACAAATATGGCCAATTTTTAAATTACTTTTTTCAGTTCAGTTTATTCTTGCATTCAAATCACTCACTGTCAAACAAATGAAGAGGAGCACAACTGCGGTATCTTTGATATAGTTTGAGGTTTTAGAGTTTTGTATTTCCTGTTTCATTTGGTTGAACCCTTTTTCATGCGTCATTATTAACTTCACTTCCTGTCTTTGTGTCTTACCGTACTGTGTTTTTAGGTTGTGTTTTTCCTTGTCATTCATTGGGCCTTTCTCATTTCCCAAATTTCTGCCTCCTCACCCTTTTGATCCTCGAGCCTGTGACCCGGAAATCGATCTCAGCGCGCCATCTTGAAGTACATCTCAATTCCCACAATGCACATCGAGGAAGCAATGACCGAGGATCAAGGAGGCTTGCTTGAGGAGCTATAAGCAAGGATACACTGATGTATCCTTACATCCAACAGGTCTCACACACAGTCAAGTTTGGATAGAAGCTGAAAGTTTAATTCTGTTTCCTCTGTTTTCTCCGTCCTGTCAAGTTTATTACTGCATGTTTTTTGTTTTGTCCCACGATGTTTGCTGTGACTTTACTGCAAAGATGACTGACAGCAGCCTCTAGTCATCAAATTAAATTGTTAAAGAAAACACTTATAGTACATCAATATAACACACAAGAAAGAAATCACCTGGAAAGCTACAGGGACCAGTGGAGGTGGTGTAAAATGCCCATGCAGGTGCTGGTCTCTAAATCTGATAAAATAATTAGTTGGTGGGGGCGGGTGGATGATTTAGCCCACGCGTATAGGACTAAATGAGTTCCGTTAATGTCTGTGCTGATCCGCGCATCACACCAATTCAGCTGCTTTAATCGTGACAAAACAGAGCAAACAGCTGCTGAAGTCAAATTATTAGGCTGTAATATCAATCAGGTCATTCAGGACTGACCTGCTGTGTTTTATGTTTTAATAATAACAGTGCTCGTGTAGCTGGTAATTGTAATAGGGGGGGGCTGAGATAAATGTGTCATTTTGTAAAAGGACTGATGATAAAACTCTCACCTCATCAGGCTGAGGGCTGAAATGATCTCCTGTTTTCAGGCAAAAGGCACACCACAAAACAAAGTAGTACTGTGTAGCCTAGTGAATGATGAGGCTGCTGTAATCTGACTGTTTTCAACAGATGCTATAATGTTTATTGGAACCTTGAGATTTTTATACGTGTTATGATGTTGACAGATGTGTTTCTGGATTGTGAAGATGTGATTTGTAGCATTTAGTGTCAAAAGCTGGTCTGCTGCTCTGACAGAGATCACAGCTCAAACAGTGGACAGATTATGCAGCTGTGCAACGCGTCATATTTAATGGATGTTGCTTTAAAATGACAGCTCCGAGGAAAGGACATCTCATTTTGTTAAATGCCTGTTTCCTGACTCCTCTCTCCCCGCATCTCCTACTCAACTCATCAAGCTCGCATCTCAGGCGGGAGGGACTGAGATTAGCAGTGAGAAGTCAAGGATCGAGGAGTCGAGGGGGGCAGAAATTTGGGAAATGAGAAAGGTCCCCTATTCCTTTTTTTCCTGTTTTACTTCTTATTGTTTTACTTTTTATTTTCCTCCCCCTTTGTTTCTGTTCTCTTCACTTCCTGTCTCGGGTTTTACTGCTTGTTTGATTATTTGCTCCCCACTTATTGTTTCCACCTGTGTCTTGTTAATCACCTCTGTCTGGTGTATTTAAATCAGTGTTTGTCCATTGTCAGTTCGTCTTGGTCTCTTCTCGAGTGGTCTCCCTCATGTTTCCCATGTGTATGGATTATCTGTTTACCTTTTTTATATTTGGATTACTTGCCTGCTCTCCTGTAGTTCGGTTTGTATTTCAGACCGATCAGACCAAATCAGACCATTTGGTTTTTACTCTGGCCTGCCTCATCACCACATAAGCCTTTTACACACCTTTGTTGGATTATTAATAAAGACTGATAAATTTAATCTGTTCTGCCTGGTGTCCTGTGCTGGGGTCCTTTCCCTAGTTTCCCTGCATCTACACAAATTACAACAATCTTTCAAGTTTTGCCTTAAAAACCTGGCAAGAGTTCTAACACTCATTCCTTGAGTTTACCCAAACAATGAGTATAATCTAAGAGTTACACATGGCATGACAGATAACAGTGAACAATGAGTGTATAAAATATAGCAGAACAAAGGGAGAAGCTTATCTTAAAAATAGTTGTATAAGTGTTACAGGTCAGGACCCCTGAACTCAACCACAGCATAAAAATGCAACAATGAACAGTAATTAGGTAGTGTCAGGCACACTGCTTATCTGTGGCCTATTACCCAGTTAGTACATTTTTATTTTAACTCCTGGGTGTGGGGAAGAGAAGAGATATTTAATTATTGATCAATGAATTATAGTGATAAATCAAGTATCGCTGAAATGTTTTGGTAATAATCACTGGATCACACAACTATCTTTGCCTCATATTCTGTACATTTCCTGTCTGCAAAGATTCTGATACATGAAGGCGCAATATTAGAGAGCAAGGAATATTCAAAATCTTTAGTTGCCCAATGAACCAGAAAAGACTGACTTCTCTCCGAACATATTTATTTTGGACACAGTCTTAATGCCCTGATGGTATCCTTCATCACCAAGTCCACTTTTAGAGTAGGTGATAGCAAACAGCCTGACTGCAGCAAGTCAGGCTAATCGTTTTTTGAAGCTGCTGCTGGGCAGTGTAACTTTATTACAATGTATTAGCCTTTTCCCACTGTAATTATTTTTGCCAGGGAAAATGTTTGAGCAAAAACTCCCCCACAAATGTTTGGACATGTCATGTTTTGAAAGCATATAGTTTCACATTGAGCTTGTTTAAGCTAGTTTGCTTGTAAAGCATGGAGACACCATAACTAACACAAATAGTAGGGAGTCCTTTACCATACTGACATAATTTTAAATGGATTCAATCACAGCAGAGTTGACCTAGCCAGGCTTCTGCTTTTGACAATCTGCTGAAACACATCTATATCAGACCTGCTTGTACACATGTGAACTGGTTCATAAACAGCTTGCCATTTTAGCCCATGAAATAACTGAATTGAATTTATGAAACTGATCCAAAGCAACTCTTTTAAATATGTCATTTTAAATATGGTGCATGCAAACAGGAGATTTAAAGCTTCAGCAGTGCTGTCACCTGCTTTTCAACCTTGTGGTGTGCAGGAACAGAATAATGTTTAATGGTCTGTTCTGTAATCTGTTTTTCAATTGAAGTGCAGATAACTACTCTGTACGTTGTTCATATGCAGATGTGGTTATGGGCCTTTTCAAAATTCAAATGCATTAACAGTAGGGACGGCAGAGGCAGCAGTAGCAGCCAGCAGCAGCATAGCTGTCTGATGAGCGGTGTGGCAGCAGGCATGGAGAAGAAGAGTGAGCAGAGCATCGATGGTTTACTTCCATGATTAAAGGTTACTAGCATGGCTATATTTGGTACACAATATTGCATTTCAACAATTGCATAATAATCTCGTCCCTCTTGATGACTTTTAGTCAAGGTCTGCTTTGCTTTATTTGTATCTTTGTAATTTCGGTGTAACAAACGTTCTGATCAGGTCTGTGATTAAAATGTTGGAGATCCGAGGGATAATTATGCAGGACTATGATATGTGGTATACTTTATGTTGCTGTATGCCATGCTTTCATGTAACACGTGACAAATACTTTTATTGCTCATTCGGCCACCAAAAACATTTAGGGTGTTTGAAAACACGTGCATCTGCTGCCTCAGGTGCAGCATGGCCTTAAATGTTCCACAGTGTACAACAGTTACATAACACAGAAATGCCATGATGTGTATTGCCTGCCTCCTCGCCAGTCTTTGTCAGTGCCAGCTTTGTGGCATCACAGCGGATTGTGTCATCTGTACGTGACTGGCTCCCCACCACCACCGCTGTCTGCCAGCCTGGCAGTTCTGATCTGCAGGCCTGCAGAATAGCATGTTGGGACATAAACACCAGCAGGCTTTCAGTCCACAATGACATCACATCTCATCCTCAGAATCATTGTGATTTAACCATGGAAATATTGATATTAGCAGAAACAAATCATTAAAGGTGTGTACAACCCCTCAAACTCAAACCAAACACAAAGCCATCTATCAACTTTAAAGAAAATACATAGCAGGCACTGGTATGGAGTTATTTTCCTCTAATTGGAGCTTATCCCTGGGAGTACCTCTGTATAAGATGCAGTGATGACAAATATCTATGATAATAGAGCAAACAAGCATGTCCCTTGGGAATTCACTCTACTTCTCCACATTATTCGGTCTGATATTATGACTTCGGTCTGCCTGCTTACAGCCATGTCTTAATGTCTCCATCATCTAAATAAGGTCCCCCGACTCCTTGCTCAGCTAAATGTCATCAGCATGCGAATGCAGTAGCCACAAACCTCCCATAAGTGGCTTCTGCCTCTAAGCCTTGAAGGAAAGGTTCCTGCCTTAATATGCTAAGTAAAGATGAGCGCCCCAGTGCTCTCCTGGCAGGGCTAGTGTGAAGCAAAAAATTGGCCCTGGTATTTTTGGTCCAACGGCGCACAACAATAGGTCAGACACTCCTCACCACTACACCATCATTGCAGTCCAGCTAATCATCATCCTTTACATGATGGCATGTCTTTACCAATGGCGTCACTTTGTCCTGAATGCTGGTGGGAACATTTAAGAGCTCAGATTAGGGGTGTGACGAAACACTTAGCACACGAGACATGACAATGCACAATATTGGGGTCAACTAATAGTGTTTAGAAGAAAATGTATTGATGAAACATTGAAAAGTGGGATCTTGGAGATTATGAGCTTTAAACTAGGGCTGTAGTCAACCAAAGAAATCCTTAGTCGACCAAAGTCCTGCCCTGCGCAATGATTAGTCGACTAAAAATAAATAAA
>JAPMOB010239164.1:0-37150 GCA_029875015.1 Lepomis gibbosus | reverse complement strand
ACACACACACACACACACACACACACACACACACACACACACACACACACACACACACACACACACACACACACAGGAGACAAGGAGACAAGAGAGACAAAAGAGGTCAGTGGGTTTCCTCAAACACAAAGAACCTCTTGAGCAGCGCTGACTAGTTTACACTGCACTCAATTACATGTATTTGATTATTGGGTTCTCTGATGGTTGGCTTGTAGAAGTGCTCTTGGTGAAGAGCCGTGAGTTAAGACATTGTACCCTCTGACTCTTTTTCTTTCAGCTCACCCATTGACCTTCTTCTTCTTTTGTCTTCGTCACTATCCATATTATTGCATATCAGTTTCATCTTTTCCACTTTTTCAACTCTTAGCGTGTCATTATTACCTAGCAACAGCCATCCAGCTCCCCATCTCTAGCTTTACTTCTTTTCATGTTCTTCTTACTGCTTCTCTCTAGTTTTCTCCCTCCCTTGCCACCTATAATATCTGGCACACACTCAAGGAGATAGTTCTATGTAGAAATATGAAAAGAAAATACATCATAGACAAGAAATACGTAGTCTCTGGAATATTCCCTGCACTTACCCACATACATTTTCTTTCTATTTGTGATGTACTATAGTTATTTATATGACACAGTATTGTGAACAAGAGAACAAGCCAGCCCTTCTTCAACCACACTTTACCACAACTGCAGAGATACATAACATTTGATAATGAGCATGCAGAGCAGTGTTTAGTCCATAGCTAACTTGCTATTCTTTAGAGTTTACCCATGGATTTCCATGATTGACTGCTTTCCAGTTGTCAGCCCAAGAATAAATGGTGAAAAAGGGGATAAAACACATGGCTAAAAATTTGCAGTGTGGAGAACACTTAGGGTAATATATCTTTCCAAAAGCCCTTACTTTTTTACCAGCTGCCAGACTTCAATATACTGTAAATCCTGGCCTGATTTTGTGACTTAAAAAAACCTCAAAGTTGCGCAAACATGATTACACTGGAAAGCAGCTTTCTAATTCTAATTCAAAGGTAACATTTCAAAGAGAGACATCTCAGTGTTCAACTTTACACATTCTAAATGATGCGATCAAAACTTATTTATTATTAAGACAATGCACTGAAAACAATACGATAAGTTTACATGTTGCAGACATAATAAATGATTGGCAACCCCAGTCAGACATAAACATAATTGAAAATGGAGCCCAGAGGCCCATTCACAGGAATCGCGCAAATTTCATTCTTTTTAATATGCTGTTCTATGATAAGTAAGGGGTAGGCAAAGTGTAGCACATCTTCTTTCTCATGAATTATAATCTATTTGACAGCTACCCACTAACGCAGAAGATGCTGTGAATCTGCCAGGTTCTCAGAATATTTTCATACCAAATGAAACTTATTTGCTGAAGCATGAGATGACAGTTAGTGGCCTGTGCTTTATTAAAATCCTACAAAATTGTGGGTAAAGAAAACGCATCTTTCAAGGTAAGCAAACACATGATTCAACACATGGTGAATGTTTCTTTATCTGTTATTTATCAACAGACTTTTTTTTTGGTCTTTCCCATCCATACCTCTGTCCACGCATACATCCTGTGTTTTGTTACCTGTGCACCTAGTTTCACCTTAGTGAGGAGCAAAGTTCATCTAATTAGCTTCAAACCCAGCTGAGCTGCCCACTGACAGGGGTGTGGCACCATCACAGACAAGATATCACTCTTCTGTGGTGGAACAAAAAAAACACTTTCACACACCACATGCCTGACAAACCAGGCACCCCTAGACCTCCATCCCTGCCACCCCCTTTTTGTCTTCTCCACCCTCTGCATATCTGTCACTCTGTCGCTCCCTTTCGCCCCTCCAAGGCCCCTTCTTCCTTCCTTTGCCTCCCTCTCTTCTTGTCACCTGCCTTCACCGCCTACACAGCAGTCAGCTGTACATAGCAGCACCAAGATAACACCGAGGACAGTCAGACACCTCATTTATCAGCTCATACTCTTGTTATTCGCTGAAAAGCCACACCAACCGTGCAACATGCGTTTGACAACAGGCTACTTGATGCACAAATGAGGCTGTGGAAAGTCATCACAACTCATTTAAAATAAAGTTTGGCTTTTATATAAACATACAGACACAATGAAATTTTCACACCTAGCGTGACTCAGCTGCAACGTATGTTTTACTGAAAAGACAGATGTGCTGTTGTCTGAAGTCCTCTACACATGTATATCACTATTCAAAGGGATTCACCAGCGTATCACGTCCACGCTACAGCAAAGAAATGTTAATGCATCACTTCACATCACAGGAAAGGTGGAAAACAAAGGATGTTAGAAAATCAAATAATCTAATTTCTGTCCCCTCCCTCCCAATGTTCTCTTGATATTCAAATGATTTTACCATCTAGTCCTTAGTAGAGGTGTCTGCACTGCGTTCTATCAGTATGCAAATATTTCAGTTCAGGGGAGCCATGGTGTCATTACTGTAACCTCTTATGTAAAGTGTGTTACCTGTGTGAAGAACAGCCAGTTGTTTCTGATATCCTTCTTTCTATGGAATAATGAAGTTGGGTGGCTGTGCAATTACTGACAATAGCATATGTAGGGTGTAATGTATGCTGTGCAAATCATTCTCTCAAATTTGTGGCTAAATTGGCGCAGATACAAATTCACACAGCATTGGTCCCTATAGAAATTCAAAATTATTGTACTTTTCTAGAGAAATGGATGCCAGACTGCATCTGTCTGATCAGCTGAGTTTGTGTCTCGTGATCGTTTATAAGTGCAACATAATTTAAAAATTCCTTGAGTAGTCATGCTTAAAAAATCTAGTTCCACCACACCTACCACAGCAATATTATCCTACCTGACATCATTCAGCTCTCACTGGATCACAGACAGGCCTTTTTCACACTCCACATTAAGGTGTCTTGATTTCGGATTCTACTGAACTTCCCGGATGTTCAGGAATTACATGGAGTTTCGTACACAGTATAGTACATATAACATTCATCCAAATAACAAAAGAACATTTTCTAAAATACCACTAGTGGTATTTCATCAAGCTGATGATGTGCTGAGCTTTTGAGATATCCACCTTTGAAACATCTGTTGCATTCTAATACAAAAGGGGTGAGTGGACAACATATTTGGTAGTTATTCACAGTAAGAGGGTTCGGTTTGGTTGAACATGAGGAACCCGCGCCTACCACAGGTTCAGGGTGGTTCTGCAGCGCCACCCCAACACCCTCGACATCTCCCTCATTCGCAGTCCCACCCTCCACTCCACCGCCTCGTCCATCCATCTGTCTGATTGACAGGTTATGAGCCAATCCCTGCGTTAATGACTCTGACACACTAGGAATCCGGACCAACTGGGTTCAATCAATCTCACTTAAACTATTCTCCATCGCAACCACGCTCTCTAATACTGAGACAGTGGAGAGGGTAGTTCCACAGTAATGTTATCAAATCTTTTCTGGAGGGATGGGGTGATCAGTCTCCTGCAGAAAAAATGGAGAAGTGGCAGGGAAAGAAAATTTGTACGTGAGGGGGGAAAGGTAATTCTGCCTTTTATTTTTGTGCTATTATTGTGAAAGCGATCACAGACAAGTAATGAAAAGAACAAAGGGCGATACAGTATGTCCAGTGTCAGACATCAATTAGGGATGAGGAAAAACTCCTAACAGCAGCTATGATTCTGTTAATAGGAGTGATAAAACTGAGCGGACATATCAATCTGTGTTCGGACCGAGCAATGTGGCAATGTGAACCCCCAAAGGATTATGTCATAACAAACATCGTCAGGACAAACCGCTGTAAAAAATCACCCAGATTGTATTGACATTGCTTCCTCTCCTGAGGGTTCGCTCCCTTTGTTCCAGGTCTGGTGTCCTGGGGAAAGTAAATTTACCCTCAAACCCTCAGTGGTGAACAAGTGAACTTTCATTATTGCCTGATTGTGTCGACCCACAAATAACTTCACGCAAGAGACAGAATGATTGATACTCTTCATCATCTCCGGCTCCCTCCCCTACCCCCTAATTCAATTCCAAATAACTGCGAAGCTGTGTCACCCATACCAAGGAACTCACCAATGGAGCAACACTATTGATCCACAAACACCACAGAACCTTATGCATTTTTTCAGACCGAATGAAAGAGAGGGAAAAAAACAACAGCCCCTTATCCTTGCAATCTTTTCACAAAGCCAAAAAACAGAAATGGATTGGAAGCGCAGAGTTACGTCTGAGTGGGAATGGGCACACGTGTGACTGTCACGTTTCCCGAATGAAACATCATCGCAGATAAATGCTCTTAATTTTAGCCTCTTGTTAAAATGGAACTGACCCCCCCCCCTTCACAGCACATGCGCACACAGCTTCCCAGCCTTCACTTCCCTGTCCTTTTCCTGAGGTTACTACCAGTCAGCATCCTTCTCTTCTCCTGAATAGTCATCATTTTTGTAGCCACAGCGGTATAATCGGCCCCGATCAGGAAGCCCCCGGACTCTGAACGAAGCACTTTTATTCAGAAACGCCCAACAGCTACAGTCTCATCTTTCTGTTTTCAGGAGGGAAGGGAGGGAGCTCCACTCGTATAGCACCACACCATTGATAGTTGCTCACAGACCCTCTAGTCTGTGTACATTTCAGTGGGGCTTCAAATTTATCACATCAAAGACACAGCAAATTGCTACATAATTCAGTTTAGAAAGATTCTGCCGAGGCTGCACAAAACAAGGTGGTGGTAGTGGGGCTGTCTTAATTTCGCAAGAAAATGAAGCATTTATTGCACAAGATTATTCACGGGGTTTTTGTTCATGAGAACAAAAGTTTTCAGTGTTCAGGGCAAATTCTGGTTCAGTTTTGCCTCCCCTTGTTGTTGATGACCACCTGATTTCATCTGCTGCTCAAAGGAGATGACAGTTCCCACGATGCTTTGGTCCAAACAGCTTAGCTCAGCAACCAGGAAAAAACGAGGCGAGACTCCAAAGACACACCCAGGAATACAACATCTGGCTTAGTCTCCGTTTCCTTATCTGTCCCATCGCATTCATCCGCACACTCTGCAATTTAGACTTTATTTTTGAATTCTATCTCCCCTGACATTAGCGTACAAACTTAGTTTATGATGGGGCCGTATGTGATTTAATATTACCGGATGACATAATGCATTTAACAATGCACCAGGGTAAATATTATCAGTGAGGAATGGCTCATAAAGTGTCATCAGTCTGCGGTAGGGACGCACAAGTGTGAGATTAGGTGACGTCAGAGATGAGTAACTGACCTGATTAGACCACTTTGATAAACAGTGAGAGGATTGTCTCTCATACTCACCTCCTCTCTTTACCTTACATTGCCTCGCTCATTAGCTGCCTGAATGGCACTGCATTTGCTTGCATTCGAAATCATCCCCACCTTCACACAGATGGAATTAGTGCCGGCAGCAGACGAAAATGGCCTGATAGAAACAACAGATTCACTGCATTTTCATACAGTCCTAAAGGAATGATCTCATTTCTAACCTCTGTGTTTGTACATCCCACCATCTCTTAATGCCCCTAACATACTGTAGGATGAGGGTGAATGTAAATGAAAAATACATTATTCATATTCACACAAAGCCGCCTAAGAGTGCAGTTGCCGTGCCAGGATGCCTCACCCATGCACAAAAAGGCAAAATAAGACAAAGCACACCTACACAATTTATTATCAGTTTCATTGATTTTCTCTTTTTTGGGGATGGGTGGGGATGTCTGCAACTATATTGTACCCAGAATCTATTTTTTCCACTTCCAAAATAACTTATGTGTAGCAAGTGAAAAGCCTGACTTAGGCAGCCAATGTTTTTCCACCTTTTCTTTTAAAAGGGTGCACTTGAATAACAATGAGGAAGAGATGACGACAGCGAGGAGCCAAAATTTATAAATGTAGCACAGAGAAACAAAAGGAAAAAAGAAACATTATCTCCTCCTCCCATCCCAATGTGATTTATGACTCAGATGGAGAATTACATGTAATGATTCAGCATGTTGATCAAGGGTTTGTACAACAGTACGTGATCCAGAAATATTGCAGTGAAACCGAGAACAGACAGAAATGCAGATCAATTACCCCACAGCTCCACAGAGTGCATTCTGGCATTCTACCTGCGGCCACGGCCTGTACCCTCACTACATCACAACACAATTACCCTGCCACTCTCTACAATATACAACAACAATATACATTCTGCTCAGATACCCTTTACTCACTGTTATTGTCTTAAAGAAATGAAAAAGAAAATCAATTCTGTGCATTTTCAAAGACATCTCAGAGGGGAAGAGAGGTGAGTTTTTCAACCTCTCTGTCATATTTCAGTATCGCTGTATGATTCAGAGGAAAGGCCCACCAGGAAGACATGTAAATAATTAAGTAGTGACTTGGTCACAAGGTGCTGTATCTACAAAATGAGCAATTACATCGCTCCTCCTGGGACAGGAGGCCGTTTATGGCGTTGGGTCAAAGGGGAAGACAAGCTCCACAGGGCGAACTAGCATCAAATCCCACCATTACTGATTTATCATATGAGATGGGGAAACCTTTCTAAGGACAGTGCGATGCTATTACACATAGCCTTGGGCATCCATGGAGTGTACATAAAGTTCTTCATGATGTATCCAAGATTTGTTCTCTGGTTATGAACCTGAGGCAACATTGACCCTTGCTGTCCAGTGATCTTCAATTTTATTTTTATTTTTTGAAGGCAGTTACTCTTTTATACCTATAATGCAGAAGCTATGCAAACCCCCTTTCCTATGTTCTTACATGCATGGCTGATTATTTTGTTCCGATACCTTTTCAAATAATTTCATTTCATCATTTAATGTTTCAAGTAGTCATTAAATATTTTGTTTTTGATTTCCACAAATCAATATTTTTATTTTTACTACACACTGTATGAACAAATAGTTTTTGTATTTCGATATCACGTTTACATGCATGTATTCCCTACAGAACTATAAGAGCTTTTGATATTTGTAAATGTTTGCAATTACATATTACAAAACATATTTACTGCAAACTGCTATCACAACTGAACATGGCTGTTGTAGTGTAAAAGTACTTTGATGGTTGGAAAGACTAGAAAGACGCTACACAAGTACAGACAATTTACCATTTAAGCAGTAACTAAAAATAAAAACAATTATTTGTGGTAATCAGAAACAAGATATTTAGTGAATACCTGGAATATTAAATGATAAAATGCATTTTTTGAAAGCACTCAGTCATGCATGAAATAACATAGGGAATAAATACAGGTCATTATCGACCCATGTTGTGCATTAGAAGGGTTGTGATACAAAAAAAGATTTTTGTTCAAAAACTAAGAAAGGAAAAATAAAAATAATGATTTGTAATGTTCAAAAACAAGTTAATTGATGAATACCTGGAACACTGAATGGTCAAATTAATTTATTGCAAAGATATAGAAACTAAAAACTCAGTTGGGTCATGACCCATATTGTGCCAGACCATTCTTATCTCAGGGCGTCCAATGCCAACACTTTCAGAAAAAGTTACAAAGCGTAGTTGACGGTGTGCTAGCAGGTAGGGTTAGCCTCCTTTGTGTTGCTGCGAGGTAGCAAACTGTAGCGTCTGAATGGTACCTTTAGCTTCAAATAATTACGCTGAAAGCGTCGGTAATGGCTCTTCTCTTTTATTTTGACACTCAACACAACTCATTACAGGTAGGATCTTGGAAAAGGTCACTTGTTTGTCTCTGGTGAGTGGAGTTGATGGAGAGGAGTGACATTTATATTCGAACAGGTCGAAGGAGTGGAGGTGAGGTAGATTTTAGAACACCAACACCCTTATCCATTCATTAACAAGTGTTGTAAGTGTTGTGTCTAATTTTGACATCATGATCTATTCGCTGAACATAAAAAGATTATAGTGTTTATTTTGTGTGCCCCAGACAGTGAGCGAAAGGATAGCGATGGAAAAAGTGTGAGGAATTCTCACATAGTTCCCAGTGTCACCAAAATTGGCCCAGAAAGCAAAGATAACCTCTTTGTCAGTGGGTTTAAACTGGAAATGCAAACACAGCCATATTGTTACATAAATGTTTGAAAAAAAATCCAGACACATGGTGCTATTTAATCCATCTTGTTATAGCAAACCTTGTAAAATCTGGCATCTGTTTCTTTAATAGGCTTAAGGTGGAAAGACCTTGCCCAAACCGTATCCACCCACCTCCCTCCACTAACCTCAGGTGTTTTGTGCATGTCAATGTGTCTGCAGCGACAACGATCTGCTCCCTTAATCAGAAGCAAATCTTGTTTTCAATAATTAGCTGACAGACAAAAAGGAGAGAAACCTCATTTTCCTACGAGACTCGACGCTGCTGCACGGTCAATATAATGAATGTCTAATAGCAAGCCTTCCTGGCTCCACCAGGAAGAGACTAATGTGGAATTAAAAACATGTCAGACCTATGTTCTGGTTCCCCCTCTCTTTAAAATCCACATCGGCTGTCAGGATTCTCACTAAAAAACACACTCTGCAGCAGTGTTAAGTGATGTGCTGTAAACAGTTCAAAGTGGGAGATGTTGATATTTTGTTAATCTTACATGTCACATCAAATCTATGCCAAGTGAAGAAAAAAAAAAGACACCACTCAGGTAAAATTATGGGATAATTTTACTTTGCTGTACCAAAGAATGCCATTTAAACAAACATACTGCTCCATCTTTTGCACAACAAAAAAACCTCTCACTACATTATTTGACATTCAGTTCTTTTGCTATTCAGTGCTTGCTCTCTCATTGTCTGTTTCTTTATTCCATTCAACTCCACATTATCTACTGCACTTGTGCCCATGATGACAATGCTGAGTGTAGATAACCCACAGTGACGGAAGCCCCTGGAATCCAGTGTGTGAGACAGGTTGTAAATGCTTATGCATCTTTGGGGGATCTCTGCTTCTGATTAATGCAGTCATCTCGCAGCATGCTGACAGGAGTATATTGGGCCTGGAGTCGACATCCAGGAAAAGCAGTAGTGATAAAGAACTAATTAAAGGTGGTAAAAGGTGAATATGATTTTGGGGATCTGTCAGTAATTGGGCACATGAAAGATACTGGCAGGGTGCAGAAGCCGCTGCTGTCTGCCTTATTAGGCTCTAATGTGAAAGTTAATGTATTTCAAGCTGGTGCCCAGACGCCTGGAGGAGGGCTGTGGCATGGCCTCCTATACCCCTCACAGGGTGGGAGCCCCAAGGGGCCGTTTAGGAACATTGCTTCCTCTCCTTAGTTTTAATTCACAGCAAGAGAGACAAAGACCACGTTCAAAAGAAATTGATTGGAGTAAAATACTCTGCAACAAAGAGCTGGAGAGACTCAGGATATTATGGAAATACGTTTTTTTGTGTTCTTGTCGAGGCTTAGATGAAAACACTCATATCTTTATGCTAAATATTAAGCTAGCACTGACAGGCAGTTGCCTAGCTTAGCACAATGAATACAAGCAAAGGTATAATAATCCCCCTATTAGCACTTCTACAGCTCATTAATTAAAGGTAGAGTAAGCAACTCTAAACTAAAATGCTTTTTGTCAAATTCAGTGAATATCCCCTCTCGGTCCACTAGATTCATGTTCTATGTGTGCACGGAAAAAAAAATTGTGTGTACACAGTCCTGGAAATGGGAAACAAGCACAACCACACTATTCTAACCATGATCTGTGTGTCAGGTAATGTTAAATTAACGTTGCCCACATGAGTTCAGCTTACTTTGTAGTTTGCTGAGACATGCTGTTGTAGTGATTTTAGCTATAGCAGGGTGATCTTACCTCCTCTTTTTCCCAGACATGTCCTCTTTTTTTAAATCATTTCTAAATCGTCCAAAATGTCTCGGGATTACCTTTGCACATGTAGGCCCTAAAAAAGTTCAATAACAGGCCTACCACCCACCCGTACACATTGCCACGGTGCCATCAATTACTTAAATCCCTCCTGCCTCAACTGTCCTCCTTTTTGTAACAAAAATTATAGTCACCCTAGCTATACTAGCAGGAGAGTTGTGTATATTGCTGTTTGGAGCTGGCTCCAGGACCGTCTCTTCTTCTCTGCATGTTAACTTCATGTTAGCTTCCCAGCAGCAACTGTAACAATAGTATCCTAACCAACAACTTAACTAACGTTGGTTACATTACTTGCTGTGTCGTTGTTTCCTCTATATAATTATTTTTATTATGGTTTTGATTTTTCCAGAATCACTTACTGCACCTTTAACAGATTATATCTTTTTTTAAATGCAACATGTTGTGGTTTTATGGGGAGTTACATGTTGGTTAGTAACAGCCTTTAAAAACACAAATTGTCAGGTTTACACTTGGATGGATCAAAAAAACAACATAATAAATAAAATTTGCTAGCCCGCTTTGGCAAATTTTGTGACCTTTGGACAGAGCCAGGCTAGATGTTACGTCCTGTTTACTGTCTTTATGCTAAGCTAACCACTATTTACCACTAGAATATAAATCTTCTCAACTATCACTTGGCATGAAAGCAAATAATATCTTCCCAAAACTTTGAACCAACAACAACCAACAAAGTAGCCTCAACAGAGAAATGGACAGAATGATTAAAGAGGTCATATTATGCTCATTTTCAGGTTCAAAATCTTTTTTAGGGGTTGTACCAGCACAGGTTTACATGGTTTCATTTTCAAAAAAGCAAAAATAATGTTGTCATACTACACATTGCTGCAGCCTCTCTTTTCACCCTGTGTTGAATGCTTCATTTTAGCTATGGAGTAATACATCTTGACCTTTGTTGGGGATTGCACATGAGCAGTTCCAGTTCAGGACTACTAGCCAATCAGAAGCATAGTAGGGCGCGTTGTGAGAAGCCGGCATACGTCTTTCGGTTCAGTTTTATATGTTCCCCTTACCAGCTTAGCAACATGGACTGGAGCAAGAGTTTCAGAGTGGTGAGTTATTAATTTGTAACGAATGTATTTTTTAAAGTTTTAACTGAGCTCTGTCTCTACATCACAGTAACAACTTTATGTCCATTGACTGCCTGGAGGGTAGCTAGTGTTTGGAAGGGAGAGGAGAGGCAGCAGGCGGACGTCTTGTCACTGTGTGCTGCATCTGAGTGTGTTTTTCCACCTGTGTTTTTGAAGGCGTGACAGACTAACTACTAGGCGAGCATTATGATGCGCATTTTGCTGTGTTGTCACAGGGATGAAAGGGAAAAGGCTGGACTACAAACAAGCTGTTTTCAGGCAGTTCAGAGCAGTGTTTTCTGTGGTAGATGGGAACTCCATTTGGGGTGGACTTTGGGCTTTTTCACTTTGCAAACCTATTACATGCATACTCTTTAAGGAGTATCAGGCCTTTTCATGTTCCAGCTGTCTCATTTTTAACCAGTAAACCTGGCTTGCTTAAGTGGACTTATCAGGTGATGGTTAAATTCTTCTAACTTTTTTTATAACTTTTGAAGGGTATCCTTGGCATCATATATTCGTACAACACAAGTCATAAATAAATAACTACTAATTGTCTTTATCAGACAACGCCAGTAGAGAGATAAGCGGAAAGGTGAGAGGGAGCAATGGTCTTAGCCCCCTTATCATTTACATCTACCTGCAAGAAGTGACTCCATACACATATCACGTGGTACCACCCATCTTCCACATCATATTCCCATTGGGAAACTCTGTATATACATTTGCCATGAGGTGTGATGTAATGGTTCTATAAACATTGCATAGAGGCTATCCTTACAGTTTGCCAGTTGTATTAAAACAGCTGCATTATAGCTGATTAAAATTCACCAGTGATAGCAGAATATTTGTGCATCATGCTGCAGCAGCATGAAAGTCTCTAATATAAAAATCCATTGCCTAATTAACTGTCGTGCTTGAATTAATGAAGTGAGATGAAAAATATCTTTAAAGAGGCATTGCACCATTCAGACATGAAAGGGATATATCATGTATGGCAACCTTTTCTTAGACATACTTATTACTCCTATTTACCAAGTTCCATTGGTCCTAAGACTTGTCAATCAGAGTCGCAGAAGTAAGTGGCTTCATTAAAGTTTTTAGAAGGGACTGCTCTATTGAATTTCAGTAAATATTTGTCTTAATAATATGTGCTGCCATTACTATCTTTCCTTACTAAAAACAGCAGGATTGTTGCCCAGGTTAATGCTGAATATAATCTTTTTTTGTTGCCAAACAGGACAGCTTTTGCCTTAATTGAAGTTCAGACTATTGAGGCTAATGGCAGCTTTCATGGGTTCTTGAATTGCCCTGTAGTCTTATTAACTTTGCACTCTTTTTCCCCCATATCCTGTGGTTTATTCTTACTCTTTACTTACCAAGACACAGATAGTAGGTTTACAAAGTTTCAAAGGATTCATTTATTGTTTAATCGCTCCCCAAGGAGACAGGTGTCAGCCTGGATCTTATCGGCTCGTGCATAATGAGTAAAAATGATGGAGCTGGGTTGTATCCTACAAAGGTCACACAATCACACCCTTTTACAGAAACAAATGGAATTAATGAAAGCCGTTTGTTTGGACCCTATCGACTCCCTCTCTCCTCCTCTAAGTTGCACTCTTTTCACCCCTCAGTATTCTCTCTCCCTCTCTGTCTTTGTGAAGCACTACACTCACTGTCAATGTCTCTCTTTACCAGATCCTCTAACTGCGCAACTTTAAGATCACAATGAGCACATCGCCATATTTTTTAAGCTGTTTCAGCAGTGTTCCTGTCCCTCTTTCCCAACTGAGTTTCATAAAATCATTTTAATAAAGCCAGACATCATCATGGAAAGACAAAAAAATTGAATTATGTGTTTTGTGTACAAGAAAACAAAGGATAACAATAAAACGTACCACGGAAATGGAAAATGATTGGATTATTTCCTGCAAATGTATTCTCACAGTGGGGTAAGATATTGCACACTCTAATATAACCAATAATTCAGCAAAGTTTGAACTGCTGTGTGTTTCACTGCAGATGGGAAAGAACAAAGGTAGCAAACAGCTTTGAGGCAGTGGAGAGGGCTAGACAGCTCAAACATTGTGTTTCCTGCCCAAAGTTTTTCATCTAATGTACTGCATTCTTAAAGGTGTAGAAAACAAGGCTCAGGGAAGGGTCTGACATGGATAGTGAGCACACCAGGGTCGCACAGAGACTCACAATTCGGTGCTTATCAAATTTCCCCTTGGTCCAAGCATGAAAGGAATGTACACCTAGCGTAGCGTGAGTTTTTCTTAGCATGTGGCAGCCTTCCTCCTCAGATCAAAAGACTGTCTCCAAACCCGGACAGAGGGACAGAGGGAAGCCTGGAGGCCATGCCACCCTCAAGCTGTTTGCTAGATGGGAATCAGATGCTGAGGTTTTCTCAATGGACTCTGTTATCCACTGTTATCATCCATGCACAATGAATATGTGCTGTCACAGAGAGGATTATTTCAACTGAGAAAGGGAGGATATCTGAGTGAAGGTTTTTCACAGGGTGTTTACAAAAGAAATGGAAAAAAAGAGAGAAAGCCTAACGACTCTAAAGAGTTGAATCATCCAGTCGATATTCTGGGATTTCACCTGGGGGGTCCTCCGCCGTTGTGTTTTGCACTACTGACTCACAGTATGTGTATGGAACACTGCTAAGTTTAGACTTGTGTATGTTTTCTCCACAAACGAATCCAGTTCGTAATTGGCAGATGCAAGGGGTGAAATATTGACTGCGTTTGTGTGCTTGTGTGCGTGTGTGTGTGTGTGTGTGTGTGTGTGTGCAAATGTGTTTTGTGTGTAAGTGTCTGTGTGGATATCTGTGTGTGTTTGTTTCTGGCTGCCATCCTAGTTGCAGCTCAGTGTGCTACCAAGGAGACATAAGCCACTTCCATCTGCCTTGTGTTCCAAGTTTCTTTGTGTTCCTAATAAAAGACAGGAAGTTGAATTTAAATCAAATTTTTATCACCACACCGGCCTCTAAATGAAGGATAAAGGCGGTATAAGAAGTGAACTTTTTCTCAACTTCACTGACTGACACAAATAATGCTAGAACAGAAAATTAACATTGAAAATTCACATAAGAGCCGTCTAACAACATCATGGAAAGGATTCTTATGAGCGACTCCAGGTGACACCCTTAGTTTTTAACAGGAAACTGAAGTCGCGCTCAAGGACAATTCTCGCTCGGAAATGTCGTGAGAGGCGAGTCATTGCAGGAAAATGACAAAGTGCAAATGTGAGTCAGAGTTGAAGAGAGGAGTTTGTTGTGTTGGAGTAACATTAGGAAATAAAGTCTTGCTAGCAGCTCTCCCTCATTTCCACTGGCGTTTCATGCAACAACTCGCCTCTCACGAGATATCAGAGCGAGAAATGTCCTTGAACGAGACTTCAGTTTCTTGTTAAAAACAAAGGGTATAGAGATCTTTTCTATGACGTTGTCAGACACCTGGTTTAACAGTCTGAGCCTGTCGCTGGCAGAAAGAAGCACTTTTTGTGGACTTAATTTTGACGACCACAATTGTCCCGAAGAAATATGTTGCCAGCTGAAGCAATTTACGGTACGGATTCCAAAAATGTTTGTACCTACTAGTCATTTCGACACCAAAATATGTGAAAAAATGGCGCCTAGGTTTAAAAATACCGAAATTATCCTTTAACAAACAAAAATTCCGCTAATTTTCTTTATCAAGACTGGATGTGGTTCGATCAGAATTGATTGGCAGTGGCCTAGCGACACGAGCAAACAACCCCAAACATCAAATTTTGATTCAAGTGTTGCAATATTGGTGCGCTTAAGTAATAAAGGGTGACCTTTTTCCAGCTGAGCCCAGCCCACTTCAGACCAGTGAGAGAAGCAACGACAAAAGCTCAAATATGGAAACTTGTCACGAGAAATTACCAAAATTACACTCAAGTGACTTAAATTACGGTGAGTTGCAAAAAAACAATTTATCCACTTACTGTTAACGAGAGTGGCTGTAGGTGGAGCCGTCTCCTAAATTAGCGTTTATTGTGAAATATGCAATCACCAATCTGTGGTTATTTCCCTCTCAAAGCACCAAAGAAACAGAATAGGTCACTGATCAACAAACAAAAACAAATAGATAAGGTCTGGGTTAGTGTCTGTCCAATTATGATCCTTGTGGGCTTAATGAAGTATGTCTTCAGAGTGGAAAAAATATGCACTAGAAAGTCATCTATACTTATATTTGGTAATGTTGTTACTTGATGTAAGTTTGTTATCACTACATTTACTTGGCCAAACACTGATATTTCCGATGTAGCAATAGAGTTCACCATAAGAATAATTTTTAACTAAACCATCACTTGTCATTAACTGAGAAAACACAACTTCCTTTCTCCTTCTCTGTATATACCGGTGTTCAACAGTCACACAGGGAGAAATCTACTGCAGTGGAGTCAGAGATCAGATGTTACACTGAAAGCCTCAGTTGACCAGAATTACATTTAGCCATGAGACATGCATTGTATTTAAAACAGCCTGAGACTCTTGTTTATCTCAACTGTAAGAACTCCCATGCCGAGCGCTTTCTCCACAAACACATGTAACCAACAGCTGGATGTAACAGGTTCAAACATTTCTTGTTCTTGTTTATGGCCAGACATGGGAAAATAGAAGTAGGAAGCACATCATTACAGACCTCTGTGCATTCAGGCTGCTTAGGTGGGGAAAACATGGCCGTCTGCAGTAAATGTTTGTTTGGCTGCACCACAAACTTTTAATTGCAACAATTTCACCTGGTTTTATTAATTTATTAGTATGTTCATTGATATGAAAGCTAATGTTAATACACATAAAACAACACTACTGTAATATTAAGTCACATTATTGATTGTAGACTTTGTGAGAAAATGTGCATTTGACATGCAATTTGAGATGAAAGTCCCAATTTTAATATTCCTTGTAGGGGCCAGAATACAAAGTTTAGACTTATAATCAAAATCATACTTTCCAATGGGGTTAAGAGCCAAAAGGTATTTTAGTAAAAGCAAGAAATCTCATAATCAAAGAGAAGTAAATGAGGCAGGTGCACCAACTGTCACAGAGTGATATCTTACAGTGTAATGGTATTTTAGGGTGGAAGAAGTGGGGCAGTGATCACTAAAAGAGGCCTATTATAAAAAAAGATTGCTGATAGAATCCCTATATCCACTGGGAATATTGGGATAAGGGGACCTGAAAGCATTTATTGAATTTAACAGCAAGCAGTGGAAAAAAAGGGGTTTAAAGCTCTGAAGAGCCATTTGTTGCACTGAAAAATGTTTTGAAAGTTAAAAGTGATTGACGTCCACAGTTTTGGACCATTATAGACGATTGTAAATATAGAAATACTTGGCTGACTGTTTTGTTGGCCTGGCATCATGTGGCAAGTTCGGTGCATACTGACTATTGGGGGGGAAAAGAATAAGAAAGAACAGTGTTAATTGGACTCAAAACCATCTCAAATATGGCCTTTGAAATCATTGGAAATTGTCAAGTTGTTCACTTGGTTCACACTGCACAAAATTTGGCAGACATGTTTGAAATGCTTTCCAAGACATTATTGCCATGTTTAGTGTGGATTTTCAAAAAACAGCTCATTTTACAATCACCGCTGATAAGGATCAAAATGGACTAAATTTTATCCTCAGGAATAGAACTGTTTTGGCGTCTTCGGCAACCCATGCAGTTGCAAAGGCGTCGCTGCAGGCTCACTAATTCCACCTGAGCTGATCTTTATGTTGATTAAAGTTTTGGTTAGGGTTAGCCAATCAGAGGGAGAAAAGGGGTCAGGACTCAACACAAAGCTGATGTCTGATGAGATTTCTTGAAACTGTGTCAGGGTTCTGCTTCACATGCATGCTAGTTGTCTGGAAACATGTTACAAATCGGGAGACATGTGACCCCAGGAAGAACCAGTAGAGGGCAATGAAAAACAGGAGTCACCCGTGAAAAGTGGGAGAGTTAGCAAATGTGTTTGCATTGACCACAGCTCCCGCAACCGCAGAACTGAATTGTGACGACTGTCACAGAGTGATTTCGCATAAATTCCAATCTGACGCTCCAGACCAAGAGGGAACCTTCTCGTCTGAGATGTGAATCCACTAGTTTCATGTCTTTCTCAATACAACTTGATGTTCATTTGGTAAATTATGGTCCCATTTAGAGGAAAATAGACCACAAAGCAGAGTATGCTTCAGGGCAGGATTATTTGTTATTGACTAGTCGTTACCATGGCGACCTGTCAATCGGGCTAGAGTGACTCGTACCCACGGCACTGTGTAAATTTAATAAGCGCTGTTGAAAAAGCTTATTAGGATTCAGCTGTTCACTTTCTCCAGTGAGTAACCTTTTAGTTTTAAGACTGTTGTTGTCAGCCGTGTTAAAATGACAGTTAACATGAATTATGGATGCACGTAACTAAACAAGCTAACTAGCTCCACAAATGGCTGTTAGCTCCACCATCTCGTCCACACTTCTGGGTACATCCTGGTTGCAAAAACTCAACATGGCAGTGCCCTATCAGCCAAACTTAAGGCTTCAAAACGGCAGTCCACAAACCAATGGGTGATGTCACGCAATTCAAAAAGTCTGATCTGTATCTGATTTGGACCATATTTGAAAGTAGCCCAAATCTGAAATGATAAAGATGAGATTTCTGTGGGCTGTTCACACTGTAAAAAAAGTAAATTGGGTAGTTGCCTCGGGTAAAAAATTGGCTTTTGTATGACTACATGTGAAACATTCTACCATTAAAAAAAACATCTATAATTCTACAGCCATGCTGGCAGTTCTGTGAGGCTGGAGTGCTTTGAGCTAAATGCTAATGTTAGCATGCTAACATACTCACATTGGCAACATTACCATGCTAATATTTAGCATGTTAAATGGCACTGAAGTAGATGAAAAGTTACAATTTTTGTTACAGTTACAAAAATGACAACCTCCGTTGCAGGGTAAAATCCATGCAGTTGTTACTGAGTGAAGAAAGACACTAAATAAGCATTAGAGGAACAAATGCAGTTTGACTGGATTTCAGTAAAAGATTATTTTTTATGTTGTTTTTAAGTTTTCAGGTAATCATCTTAACTATGTATGTATGTTTTTCGGCAAAGTCAGAGAATGTAATTGAAACTAAGGTTTTCTAACTCATGTTAGTGCTTAGTAAATAACAGACACAAGTAGTGGTGGGGTCCAGACCCATAGGGCAAATTTGACAGTCATAAAATAAACTGTATTATAGACCAATACAATGATAGACCTGAAGCTGCCGACAAAATGGTGTCCAACATTTTGCCATTTATAATAAAGTCAATTTTCTCTGGTGGTGGTGTTATTCAATGTGACCAAATGTGGTCTGACAGACTTTGAGGGCCAGACGGACTTCTGTTGCCTCAGTAAGGCCTGTAGGGAGGTGACCTCTTATATGTGTGAGTCTTTCTGCAATGAGCTGATCACAAGCTGCCTAACTTATTACAAGTTTGGAGAGATGAAGGCTTTCAGGTTTGGATGTTTCAACATTCAGGTATTTCTGTTGGTCAAGACCTTTAAAGTTTTATCTATCTTTTAATCCAGACTTCAAAAAGAAAACAAAAGCTTTTCTATGGAGGACTTGTAATTACACCAATCTGAAATTAAATATATGACAAAGGAGGCCCAACTGGTTCATATAAAATAATTAAGCTACATAGCAAAGACTAGAGCCGTTTTACTTTGCACTTCAACATGGTTAATGCTATTATGGGGGAGTAGCTTTATCACAGATCCCATAACACCACAGGGAGTGTTTCTATGTTTTAATCAGGTGCTAAGTGGCTACAGCTCAACAGTGCATGGCTGTACCTGAAAAGAGCCTTGGCTGCTGTCTAATGAGGAATCACATTTAGCTCTGCCTCCGAGTATGAATATCAAACACAACTCAAAGACTCTCTCTCGCTCTCTTTCTTCTTCTTCTTCTTCCTCTGCACCTTCCTTGTTCAAGCCTGAAGCTTTTCATTTCTGATGATGGTACTATGAGAAGACAGACAGGGATGGAGCCTGAAAAAACTTGTGTGTACTGTTAAGTGTGTGTGTGTCTTCAGCAACATCTTCGCTCATCATGTTCATTTTCTGATTAGCTAAAACATGTTTGCTGTTGTTTTGACAGTTGGAAAATGAGAGAACTAAACAATTATACCATGCTTATGCTGGAGAAATTAAATTAGATTGGTGTTAAAAAGTTTTTTTCCCCTCAGCAAGTACAGTACATCTAGCTTCTTTCATTAATCAACATTAATCATGTATCTCAACATAGCCCATTTACAAATCTATACTTGTGTCCACATTAGAAATGATGAACTGGGGAACATCTTGGAAAGTAAGGACGTTAGAGAATCAGTTTGAATTCAGTTTGGCATCATGAATTTAAGGTGACAGGATGAATGTTAATTTAATGTTAAGCTAGTTTGAATGCTGGATTAGAATATATTTGTATTTCAATGAATTTAAAGGATGCGGATAGGTTTAAGATAAATCATACAAGAAAATCCAAAACTGAAAAAATGAAAAAAATGTATCAAATATAATATATGTATATATTAAAAGATGGACTATGGAACAGAATGACTGTATTAATACACCACTTGTGGCTTTTGCATACAGTACAAATTAAAATGGGATTTACTCCCAGGACTGTATTACTAAAATATCCTCCTTCTTGTCACAATAACTAGGTTATTTTCTCCAATGATATCTCCATTTCATAGCCTTGTTTTTTTAAACATTTGTTGCAACAGATAATTGTGCAGATTCTGGATAACCTTTGCTAAACAGCAATGTGTTCAGTAATGATGATGTCGACACAATAACCTCTGCTGATATGCAGGCCAGATGGCCAGCCAAGTTGCCCTTTCAGAACCCTGCTATGCTCAGTGAGGGATGGTGACAGCCTGTGTGTGTGTGTGTGTGTGTGTGTTTTCATATCTACAGTAGCACAATGTAGAGCCACATCACTATCTAAAGGATAAGACTGTGATTCTTTATTTTCATTTTTGTCAACATATCCTATAAAAAGGGCAACAATGTGTTTGTAGCACTGCAGCCCGAAGCCCATTCATTATTTCAACACATAATTAGCTTTTAGGTTTTTTCAAATGCTATGTAATTTCCCAAAACATCTGGGCATGGTACATTTCAGAAAACTTATCTCAAACAATATTAAATTGTGCATTTGTGGTGGACTATTTTTAGCTGTAGATTAAAGGAATACAGAAACAAAAGCATTCTGGGAAAAAGTCTTATTCGCTCTCCTTTCTTGGCTGTGAGTCTCTGCTGGGTGCCTGGCGTCCTTGTGGTCATGACAAGAATCCAGGAAGTCACTGAGCCATTTGTCCCACACAGTCACTGAAACACATGATATGTAATTGTTTTATTATGGATCTTTAGAGGTGCTAGAGATTATTTTACATTTGGATAGAGCCAGGCTAGCTGTTTTCCCTTGTTTCCAGCCTTTATGCTAAGCCAAGCTAACCATGTGACTGTTGATGGTGAATGGACGGAAGAGTGGTATTATTAGCTACCTCTCGCCAAGAAAGTTAATCTGCTTGTATAAGAAAGCAAACGTAATTTTTTTTACAGCTTTATTCAGGCAGACAGCATCAGTACAATGCATTGCAAAAATGGTTTTCATCTAACCATATTTCTATGGTGCTTCGTTGGTCAAATACATGCACGCGAGTTCTGTCTCATAGTATTATAAACCTCTGTGCAATGTGCCGGAATGCCTTTAAACTAATGGATCTGTTACTCAAACTGGACTTTATTTTATATGTCTCACCTCCATCCTCCCCCCCACCAACACCACCGACGCAGTAGTTTGCAGTTTTTAAACACATGGTTGTTTTTTAGTCCAACAATACACATTAGGGTGCAAGGACTGTGTATGTAAGATTGAAGCACAATACATTGTTCATTGTGATGAAAGTGTGGCTCATTGATGGGTTTTTAATAGTTTTTGGACAAAAGTGAAGCTTTGAGGCACAGAGGAATAAGCTGCAGTATATCAGGCTTTTGGTGACACAGACAATACTTACGAAAAGGTTCAATTCATCATTGGTTTTGGTCTTTTTGTGGGATTTGTGGACAATAATACATATACAGAATCATTATACAGAATCATCAATTTAACAGTATCATGGTTATGATTTGTCTTTTGGGTTTTAATTTGGATTTAATGAAATGATCCATTTCATTTATAAAGACAGACAAAAATGAAGAGAGCAAGAAATCCTCAATTTCTGTGGGATTCAGAGGAAATATCTGTGCTGTGTGAGCAGGTGAGGAGAGCTGTGGAAAGCTCATTGGGTTCTTAACTTGTCAAAGTAATCCAGGTCCAACCCTAAGGGGGAGCTGGCTACAGGCATTTTCCCTGCAATTTGTTATAAGAGTGAGTTTACATTTTGATTTAATAAGGCCCATAGGCATGGCCCCAAACAAGAATCAATCATCAGGATGAAGCAAACGAGGCTCTGGCCAGCGGAGAACAAGTTGAGTGGCTGGGATCGGTACAGCCAGAACTCACTCACGCTCTCTCTTCTCTCCCTTTTCCCTTCACACACACACACACACAGCTAAAGTGCGGTACAATTGTGCCAGTCCATATCGGTCATGAAAGAGATGGTTTTCATCTAACCAAGAATCAAAGGCTTTGTCTACACATGACTGTTAGAGGCACATGAGGGTAGGCGGTTCACTTTAATAAAATATGGCCTTCTTGCGAATGGAATGAATGCAAATATATTTAAACCACTGAATGAAATGCTGCCCGGAGACATCAGAACCTGCAGGGCCATACATCTCTGTGTTCCATTTCTCATTACTGTCTAATAACTAGCTGCCTTGATATAGCCCCAAAGCCTCCATGATGGAACATTCATAATTGATTCTGATTTGAGTCCCTCATTACCAACAAGTGACTCTGTCCTGGTGTGTGCAAATCCTTTGGAGTGTGCGTTTTAGCTTCACTTTCACTATCGTCTGTCTGCACGTGTCTCTCTCCCTGAACACACAGGAGGCAAGGAAAGAGAGTATATGAAAGTGTTGAAGGCTTAAAGTCCTTTGGAATGTGAATAGTAGTTTCTTTCTATCCTCTGCCCTGTCTCATTTCCTTTGTTGCACAAGCGCACGCACACACACAAGCGCACTAGCACATGCGCACACACATGCACCTGTCTTACTACTCTGTTCTTTTTGTGCACGTCTTTTTTTCTGCCTCTCACACAAAACAGAAGCAGCAGGGTGGTCTGTTTTGCAGATGGAGGCAAAACGGTAATGATATCAAAACTGCTAGGGTGACATTTACAGAGGCAAGGTATTTGCACTATTTTACAAAAAAATACAACAAATAAACAGAAGCCGAAAGACGTATTAAAGGTACAATAAATATTGTTTTCCGAGTAATTTTCCCTGTTTGAGGGAGTAATGATCAAGGCACAACACCTCCCCAGGAGTGGTCCATCTTCAAAATAAATTGTTATCATTCCTTCAGCAGGTGAAGGGGCCATGGACTGGTGCGCTCAACACTGAAAACACTATACCCATGCGATGAGATAATAAGCTTAGTGGCCCTGACCTTGTCTAATGGCACCTGCGTCATATTTACCAAATGGTATTTGGAGCAATCACCGCTGTTGCGGTGAGATGGATAGATTGACAACAAAGCAATCAGATCCACAAGGGTGTGCACTCCCACAGCGGCTTCTCCCGACTACAACCTGTTCATAATGCAGGGCAAACAAGAAGGATTTCATCACTGACACACCGAGCTCCCCCTCTCCTCTGTCAGGGCAAGGGCACCATCAGTGCTTTGTTCTACACTCTGATTTCAGAGTCAGAGAGTGAATCTTTAAACAACAGGTTGAACCCTCTCCGCCCTTTTCTCTTACCTCGTCCTCCTCCCCTTCCTTGCTTTTGTTAAATGCATGAATGCCTGAATGTGAATGAAGTCTTTGGGCAACATTTTCATCTCCATCTCTGATGTTTCCCCCTCCCACGCCGGAGTGCTGTGACAGGAGGGGGGTTGGGGGTTGGTAGCAGCAGCAAGTAGAACCCATCAAAATTCAGCAGGAATCATCCAGGACAGTCTCTCATGGACTGCCCTCCATGGAGGACGGGTCCTGGTCTTGTCAGCTGCGGTAATACAGTGCAAGACACTGCAGGGATAAATACCTGGGTGACAAATAAATGTGTTGTAAAAGGGGCATTAATCGCCAGCTTTGTGAGACGTGTGTCCTTATGACAAAGGAGGGAGACATTTGTCAGTCTGTTCCACAGATGGCCCCACAGAGCCCTTGATAAATCACCTCCAGCTTGCTTTAACTGGCCGAGGAGGCAGGAGCACCACAGCCGCTGAATCTGTTGCCACCTAGCACCCAGTCTATGAGTAGAAAAAACAAGCTCACCCAGCTGCTTTTATCTTAAAACAATAATTTGACATGTGGGAAAATGTACTTATCGAGTTTCCTGCCATGAATTAAATGAAGATATTGATATCAAGACAGGACTGTACAAGCCAAAAACAAAGCTTGTTGTTTTTACACCTTAGTTTTTGTGCGGTTAAACGGTTACGTGTTAACTAGAAAGATTTAGAGTAGATTTATTAAACTTTCAAGATTGGGTCATGCTAGCTTCTTCCAGTCCTTGATGATGATAAGCTAAGCTAATAGCCTCCTGTACTGTAGCTTCATATTTAGCGTACAGACAGTTTGGCAAGAACGTCAATAAGTTTATTTCCCAAAATGCAAAAGTCTTATTTTGAATATTTTTGGTTATTATTATGGTGAGTGCACCCAAAACACACATGCAACTTTGTTGTTTGTTCAAATGACAATGTGAAAACAATGTGACAGTTGACAAAAGCCTTAGTTTATTGTTAAGCTACCCCACAACTTTAGTCTTCTGGTTCACTCTCACAGCTCTCATAGTGTCCTTTTCAGCAGCGGCCAAAAAAAGTGAAGCTCTGATAAATCCTCAATACACTACCTGCTTAGCACCAGAAGGCAGACGGCCACAATTTACCGACTAGCTGGTGATCATAATGGAGCATTTAGAAGTTAAAGAGCCAGATATTTCCCTCGGGACTAGTTAGAGCATGGTAAAAAGAGCTAAAAGAAAGAATATTGGATTTATATTCATCAGTTGGCCAGAAACACGACACCAAAGGACTGATGATGTTGCTCTGTAACTGCTTGATGTGTAAATAAGCATCTGTTTCCTAATAAATTTGCCATATCATCTTTAGAGGTGATTTGTCAATGTTCAAAACATACATACACACTAAAAATACGTGTGCAAAAAAACAGTAGTTCAAAAGTCAGGATTTGCTTGCTTTATTTTTTTATTTCAGCCTGTGGTGTTAAGACACGGTTTTGTAAAAAACCATACTCCTTGCTGCTGTTATGAATATACTATTAGTTAAAAAGTTGGGAGAGACTGCTTTTTTTGTGCGCTGTGGTGGGTGGGTTGGGGGGGGTTGCACTACAGTAACGTAACAATTTCTGAGTAACTTGCTCAACACTGAAAACTTGTTTCTGCTGTGTGGCCAAATTTTTATTGCAGGTTTAAGTAGAGTCTTCCCTCCGAAATAAGTTTGGCTAAATTTTGTTTACAACCAGTTTGATAGTCTAACTGTATGTGCTTCTTGCCCTATCAGACTTCTGTTTTAGCAATGTGGACATGTTCCCAGAAATCCGCTAATGACTTTGTGTGTACAGTGTTATTATTACAGACTACAGGGATGGCCAAAACTACACATTATGCTTTAATGACATATAGGAAATATTGTCTATTATTCATATCCAGTTCCTTGGCAAGTGTTTTGACCCTATTAACTAATTAAGCTTTAAATGGCTGCCCAATGGTTTTGCCTGTGTGCGAACAGTTATGTTTGACTAAGTGTTGTTTAAAACCTGAGAGTACGACATGATGTTCTGACTTCCTGCAACATGGCTCCAACGGGAATCTGAGCAAGCCTGTTATTGTCTACTCTCACTCAGCTCCCTTCTCAGGTCACAACTTGTGAGTCACAAGCACTATTTTCCACAACAGAATGAGTCACGGCTTGACATAACTCCACCTGATGTTTTTTTGTGGTGCGAGACATTTTGGTGATAGACCCAGGAAGTGAACCGCACTCACACATACTGAGCAGAATTGCCATGGCTCCCTTAATTGGTCATGCAGTTCACAGTGGATGTGATTAATCACTGACCAATTAGCCAGTGGCACCTGTGCCAACACTGGAGGAAGCTGGGAGTTCGGGCAACTCAAGTGAAAGTCAGTACCACTCTGCTCAGTACTTCCCTCAAACTGTTTTAATGACTTTCCCACTTCATGTTTTATTTTTATGTCTTCAGTGCTCAGCGTATACTGCAAAGGACTCCCTGCGAGCAAAAACGATCAATTATGCATGCCATTAAATATGTATATCTGTGCCTTTGTTTATTCGATTGGAGTACACTGATATTTCTTTTTCCCCTCTCATTGATTTACAAAGAAAGGTAAAGTGCCATCTCTTTCTTACTTGCATCTGACGCTGTTGAGCTCGGACAATGTTGACAAGCGTGAACATGACCCACAAATGACTTCCTGTGTGACATCACTGCAAATCTCCTTTTCGCCTCTGCCTGCCAGCCAATCAATACTGTCTGCCTCCTTCTACCAAGCCTACAGAGACACTTCCTCTGGCACCTCAGAGTATCTAAATCCTTTTACAGTGAAGCCTTCTGGCCGCCTCACAGCTGACTGATGATCCTGTATTACACGTTGAACTGACACAGAGAACAGGCACTTGGTGGAAATCCTCCACCCGAGAGAGAGAAAGGGAGCGAGTAGGAGAGAGAGAAAGAAGTAGAGTCTAAATGCTGGCTTGGGATGGACGCCTAGTCTACTCATGACTCAAAGACATGTGTCGGGGCTGGAGGTTGGAGGGATTAGAGTGCATAATAGATTTCAGAGCACGGGAGCACTGATGCAGCCCCAATTCAAACACTGCCTGGGGCATGTAAGCTTCCCTCACCAAAGATTGCAGGAGAAATAATGGTAAGTTCTTTTTTGCTGGTGGGGAGGCACTAATAGCCTCTTAAGAAAATCCCAGACTAGTGTCAGACAGCCCAAGCTTCGTTTCAGTGGCAAAACTGCACTGAAACATTCAAAGGGCTCTCCTCGACCATTGCGGCCTTGCTAGCACTTCATTTTTCAGATCTCCGAGAGTTGCCTCTCAAAGATGACTGCAAGAGAACCTCAAGTGTTTCTCTTGAGCATTAAAAAAAGACACCCATCTGTTCTGAGCTTGTGTGTAAATGAAAAGTAAAGTCATAGATAAGAAGCCTACTTTTTAATGATGCAAATTAAAGTGACACAATGTTGTTGTTGCACTTGCTGTTTAAAAGACCTTTTGTTTATCTCAGTGGTGAGGGTCTGTGGTGTGGTGTGTTAATGTGATTTGAGCAGAAAGATTAGGCCCTGACCACTGACCCTAAACACCGCCAAGCCACATGGAGACAGATACGGCTATTAAAGTAGCATAATGGAGGGAGAAAAGTGACACCAATTAGATTAAATGTGCTAGATATTCACCAGGCCTTTTCCCTTGTAATTTCTCTTGGCAGAGAACCAGAGAGCAACTCAGACTGGATAACAGAAGATAATGATCTCATTACGGTACGCACATCTCCCAGTCCATGTAGAACCTGAGAGATGAGGGGGGCATCAGCCATGACTGACACACAAACACACACATATTGGTCAAACAGTACACTCAGCTGAAGTCCTCCTCTACAGCCTGTGTGATATCTGAGTGAATATTTAATCCAAGGCCAGACTGTCTATCTAAAAAATAAAAAATAAAACAGAGCATGCTACAGCTTGTGCTCCTTGAATAATTAAGCATTTTAAAATCTTCTCCATCCCCAAAAGTTCCCACTGCATTAATTAAAGTAGTTCAGTTGGAGAAGCTATGTAACATTCCCCTTGATGAAGGTAGACAAGGTACAGCCATTACATTGCACTCTGGAGAGCATTTATGCTTGCCAGAGCTCTGCACGGCTGTGCTTCCTTTTCTATATAAAATGAAGGAGAAAAAAACTATAAGCAGGACTAAGTAAAAGAGTATTACCCTACTGCCAAAGTCGCACAAAGTGGCAGATGTAGCCATTACCATCACAGGTACTAAAGTAGAGCTTTTTAAATCTTCAAGACCCAGACTCCCTGTGGATCTGCACTGGAACACCTGTGTCGTAAACACCTTCAGTGTAATTATTAATAATCATGAAAAAAGGCTTGACTCAGCCTACAATATCGTTATGATTTCCAGTTTTAAAGAATAGATAAACATTTTGGGTGTCATGCCTTTTTAGGTTCTTGCTGAGAGTTAGATGAGAAGATCGATGCCACTCATAGCTGTATGGTTCATATGAAGCTACCGCTAGGAGTTGGCTAGCTCATCTTAACATAAAGACTTCAAACAGGGGAAGCCCGGGTGACCACAATGTGTAATTTTTTACATTTTTATCGGATTAAACAAACACAACAAAACGTGTTAATTGTGAGTTTTGGAGATGTGGAGGGCAGACTTATTACCTTTGGATTTATCTAGGCTAGCTCAGCGTTGTCAACTGTTTCCAGCAGAAAGCAGCTACGGCCTGTTAACACGTTTTCTTACATAACATTTCTAAAAAGAATCAATGTTGATTTTTTGTTTTACACCGGAAATGAACACTGGTGTCCTGGGTGAAAGCAATGATGCTTGTTGAACTATGACGTGAAACGTTGCCATGTGAGTACCAGACGCCGAAAGACATGACAAAGCAGTTATGATGCTCTGGCAATGAGAACAGGCTGGGCCTGCTCAGGAAGTTGGAAAATGACATACAGTATGCTCACATCATAATATAACTATTTACATACTGTACATAAAAAAATAAAACTAAACTGACACTAACTAACTTCATCATTAGCTATTATTTCTCAGGCTGCTATCATCTCATCAATGCACCTAAATCTGCCTCTAAGCTTTTTATGTGGACTGTTGTACAGACTGTGGAACTTAAGTATCATAAATACAGACAGATTGTCAAGTTAGATCATTTAGAACAAACCTAACCAAAGGAGGACAACAAACAATGGGGATTAGTAATCAGTTGTTAGGTGGGCTACACATTTACACAGCTCATCCATGTTTTTTGTCTGACTGATGATTGGTCCAACTGAACGTGCTGGTGCTCTCCTCCACTCTGTGAACACAGTCAGTCCAGAGAGGCCTAGCCAGCATGATTGCACCTTCACTGAAAAATTCTGCCGACTCTCTTCAAGGAAGAGGAGTTAAGGTTGTCCCAAAAAGACACTAGATTTGTGGCTAGGCTCTTTTTAGAAAAAAAGTTACCTAAAGGTCTTAAAAGTCACCAAATCCAGCAAAAATGTCGCTAATGTGGCCATGCTGTGCTAAATGTTTCCAATCGTTATACTAAGCTAAGCTAACAAGCTCCAATAGCGTTAGCTTCATATTTATGTGAGAGCGGTATCAATCTTTTCATCTAGTTCTAGGCAAGAAATCAGATTTCCAAATAAAACACAAAACATTTTGAATCAGAATAAAACCGTCTGCCTTGACTAGTAGCCATTTGGGCTGCCATAATGTGTAAACTACTCAGATCCACCCTTTGATGAAAGTCCCATCTTGAAAAACAAATGTTTAACTTACTGGGTCAGACACTGTGGTGGGACCTTTGTGTTCACAGCCCGCCGAACCTTGAATAGTTCAGACTTTGAAGCAGATGCCACAAGTTTAAAGGCAGAAGTCATGAGTCACATTTGGTTTGATGAGTTACTGGGGCACTGTGGTCCATCTGCTCTCATAAGACACTGGCACTCTGTTTGCCAGCCTCCCACCAGTCCCACTACACTCTCTTGTAGTGCTGTTCAGTGTGCACTCATTAGGGTTGGGAGGAGCACAAAAAATTATTCAGGACAATCTTAAGCAATGTAATTCACTCTTTCCATTCCAGCTAACTCAGTTTGGACACCATGATCATAATGGGATGAGTACATCATTTATTTCAATTGGAAACATTACACACAGCAAATAATAGATTGAAATAATACTTTAAAAACCATCAGCAGAGAAGAGGACTAGACAAACTACTGTTGTCTTATAGGAAGCAGCTCCAATGGGGTGAATCATGCAGCAGAAAATATTAATAGATCTATAGAAAATCCTGAGTTAGCATTAAGTTTGTGTTTCTTGCTAAACATGATGTACTATCAAATTCTTAATACTCAGGTCAATAAATTCTGTTTTTTGGATATAAGTTAAACTACAAAGCCAAGAAGTGATTGTCTGAATTTTAAATATGCAGCATAGTGAAATTTCCGGGCAAGTCTTCAGCTTCTGCTATAAAATATGAAAGATTGTATATAGTTTGGTTTGGTGAGATCATGCTGATACTTGCTGAACATTCAGTCTAACAGTATTTTAGTTTATTTCCCTCAGTGTACATAATTCAAGACATAGTGGGGGTTGAAAGTTCCTCAACACTCAACAGGAACCCTCTGGACCCTATTTAAATGATGTAAGCGCACGGCGTGAAGCGGAAATGTTGCATTTAGGTTGTGTCCGAATCCCTTTTGGTAGTTTAACAGCAGAACAAATAATTGGCGTGCCAGGTGCATGGTATAAAAAGGTTGTCTTAATTAATCATGGGTGTGTTTTAGGCATAACATGCAATAAACCAATCAGGACGTGTCATCTCCCATTCCCTTTAAAAGCCAGGTGCGCTTGGACCTTAGCGCAATTGGTATTTAAATGGTGCATGAATGGCACATCATAAAAACCATAATAAAATAAGAATAAATAAAAAAAAATCATGCAGACTGGCAGCAGAGAGAGAGAGAGAGCTCATGTGAATGAGCAACTGTGTGAGTATGGACATGATATTAAAACATCCTTTGATCACAAAGCCTTATGTTTCTCTATAGTTTGGTGGTTAATACGTGTATAAATTACACTGCAGAATGGAGTTTCTGTTAACAGTGACAGACATGATAGATCCATGTTATATATACACTCGTCTCCTCTATGAAACGTCTGTATCCTCACTGTGTTTCATTAATATATACTATGATGAACAGGTCATGGTTCACACCTCTGTCTGCCAGGTGATTTCTTTATTCTGTGTTGTGTTGATGTATGAGAGTTTTCTTAAATGATTTACTTTAATGATTTATAATGCTACTGTCAGTGCACTGATCCTGTTGGCATGTCAAGAGATTTAAATAATCAATAAATTTATACTGTACCTTGTGCATAAATACACACAGTGTCTCTCTTAAGAAGGAGACGATTCACCCTATTTCACCCATCCACAACCCACCCGCTATTTTTATGAAGACAAACCTAATACGCGGATATAACTGCGGTCTGCACATCACCAGAACCCATGTGCAGGTGCATCTTACTGCCTGAATAATGTGCCCTTTAAATAGCAGGTAAATACTGCGCAATTGCTTTCTGCTGCCTTAAGATAGCAGTGCGCCTGACCACACGTTATGTTAAGAACAACACTATCATGGGCGCACATATGAGCGCAAGTACACCTACTACTTACACAAAGAGGGCGCTGGGCATAAGAATGACAACTTCATCAGTGGGAAACTAGCAATGACACTTGCGCTAAAGACAGGACCCTCCATCTAATTCAAGGCACCATTTTGAAATTTTGTCCTAACCCACTGAAACCTTAGCATTGATTTTATCAATGTACCTTTTTATCTGACTTTTTAAACTCCTCTTTTTTGTTTTTGGGAATTTTGTAAAATCATGTTTTACTAAATTGCAAAAACGGGAATCAGGGTTTACAAATATCACCACCAATTCTAACAAAGTCCATAGATTATTAGTCTTTGATGATTCAGTAATATCAAAATGAATTGACATGACACTGTTTGATACAGCACAATGTAAAGCAAATTAATTTGCCTAGTTAAATTGTATCCATGCTATAATGCAATTCTGCTTGATAAAAAACAGTAAGAAAATGACCACTGAAAATGAATTTTTATTGGATTTTCTATTTTTACCTTTGAAAATATTCCCCACACCATTACACCAGCAGCAGCCTCTTGATACAAGGCAGGATAGATCCATGGTTTCATATTGTTTACAGTAAATTCTGACCCTACCATCTTAATGTCGCAGCAGAAATCAAGACACATCAAACCAGGCAACATTTTTCCAATCTTCTATTGTCCAGTTTTGGTGACCCTTTGCTAATTGCAGCCTCAGTTTCCAGTGCTGCCTTTTGCTGTTACAGCCCATCTGCTTCAAGGTTCGACCTGTAAGGCTCTTCTGCATACCTCCATTGTAACAAGTGTTTATTTGAGTTACTGTTGCCTTTCTATCAGCTCAAACCAAGTTGGCCATTCTACTCTGAACTCTGCCATCATCATGGCATATTTGCCCTGAGAACTGACGCTCACTGAATATTTTCCCTTTTTCTGACCACTCACAGATACACATAGACCACATAGAGATGGTTATAAATAATAACACTCAATCCAGTCATGGTACCATGCCATGTTGAAAGTCACTTGAGTCAACTTTCTTCCCCATTCTGAAGCTTTGTTCGGACTTCTTCATCATGGCTACATGTCTAAATGCAATGAGCTGCTGCCATGTGATTGGCTGATTAGATATTTGCATTATTGAGGATTTGAACAGGTGTACCTAATAAAGTGTATATTAATCCTTAACCTTAACGCTATAACTTCTATATGCATTATATATGCAGTGTATATTGCTATAGGTGGCACAATTGATGAATTTGCTGATGGTTGGGGCCATTTGTATGAACAAGTGATCCCAATGAAGCCCAGTGTTGCATTTTTGCAACACTGAAACCGATCCTGTGTATTATACTTTTAAAAATTGTTATAGGTTTCTGTCACTAACCGTCTTTAGAATAAAGGGAAAAATCTACAGGTCATATACTTACTTGGAAAATTGTTGAAATTGGCCAAAAGAGAGAGCAGGGGGGTCAGTGGGAGACAGCCATGTTGTTTGAATTTGGGATGTTGTATGTTACAGTATTGGTATTTTCCCGCCAAAAATGTTGCTATGATAGAGTTTAGAGTCTGGAGTGTTGGCTTATGTACTATTTGTTTGCGTTCAGTCAGGAATAGGTAATACCAGGCAATTTCAAACAGATGTTGCAATTATATATTTATCATATATTCGACGTGTGACTCCATGTCTTGAATATAATATAATATAAGAGAAGCCGTCCACATAAAATACAAAGGCATGACTTTGATTGGCACATCGGTGGGAAGCAAAGTGCAGATACATATTCTGTTGTTCTCATATCTTTTAGTGGCTTAATTCTTGGAAATGTTGCTATCAGTTTTTCTTTCCTCCCTTCAATCACTTAAAGTGGCGCTTTCATTAGGAAGTGAAAGCTTCATTCATTTTCTTTAAACTTTCTCCCTCTCACTACTGTTCTTCCTTTCTTATGCGCTCCCTCGCTACTTTTCTCTTTCTCTTGCTCTGCCGTCAGATTGGCAGCAAGAAAGAGGATAAGTGCATGGCTGCAGTTGGTTTCAGTGCTCCAACATCATGCTAATCATGGCAGGGGAAAAATGATGGTAGGGTGAAAAAATATGATTCAGACCTAATCTTGCGACTTGCTGTGCCAGGTTCCCGGTGAGTTATTGTGTCCCAAGGGTGGATTCAGCTTCCAGTTCTTTCCCTCTTCTTCAACTTCATCACAGTCTACAGTTAATGTGTGAGTGTTTGTGTTTGTGCACATATGGGGCTTGTATTGACACCGAGGTCAATGTGAAAGTCCGTCTTTTCACTCCATGTTCACGTGCTTGAGTATGCTAGCGCCTGTTTATCCACACAGTTATGGGCATCATTTTGTTCTCAGCTTTTTGCCAACAACAGCTTAACAACATTTTTAATATGATTTCGCTGACATTCATGTTTTGACAGAAGGTCAGCTGCAAACTGTGGCCTCGGTCACAATAAAAGCACATTTCAACCAAATCCTGAGAGGTTTCATTCCACGTGAGATTTTATAAAAAGGTGACACGTAACCCTCAAGAATGATTGATGCAACAAAATTAAAATCATGTTTTTTTTCACAGTTAAACAAAATCTAAAGTAAAAAGTTCATTGGTTGGTTCAGTGGTAATCATTTTACAAGCTGAATCACCCAAATTTTCCAGATATCGAATGGTAAACTCCAGGTAATTGGAGCACTTCATCTGTCGCTGTCCTTGCTACAGGGAATGGAGTGAATGCATTTGCCTCAGATAATAGTGACTTTCTCTTTAAGGGTCACAGAGATAAAAAAAAGAAATCCTGGCTTTCCTAGGCTATAATCAAAGAAGAACAAATAACCATGTGTTTCACTGAACTGTTAGGTTTCCACATCATGTACAATGGGAAGGAGGGCAGAAGGAGCGTCTACATGTGAAGCCTTTATCAGGGTTTGTTTCTCAGTGAGGCCAAATGGCATCAACCTCCTCCTCTTGTCTGTGAGCAAACAACTGTTCACAGCTTCATCCCGCTAACTGAAACTCAGTTCTGTCGGGCAATAGCAAATGCGCAAAGATTCCTGTAATCATGTCTCTTTCCCTGCAATTGAAACTCACAGGGCAAAGGGCAATGTAGGCTCGGGCTCAGGAAAAAGGCGGAATAAAGAATGAGATTGTTGTGGGACATGTGCCCAATTTCAATCGTCTGGGTTCTTTTTTGTTTTGTCATGTTCTTCCTTAACTGTGTTGTGTTTAAGAGAGCTTGTAATCCCAAAGGAAATGGGACTCACCAACAGAGACAAAGGTCACACAGCAGATCCGGAGTCACTCTAGTCAGAACCGTTCTCAGCATATCTTCTCCTTTTTTTGTTTTCAGTGTCTTTATCTCCCGAAGCCAGCTTTCCAAATGGAAAAAGGGGCCTTATAGTCTTCGAGCTGAAGCCAAACACAGAGGGAAGGTAAAATAGAGTGAGAGCACATTACTGTGAAGTGTTCCATGGATACATAAAAAAGGGGGAAAAAATCATCTATCTCATTTCCCTGTTGAGGGCTTCTATGAATTTTCTGAATGATGCTGGAAGCAGATTCACTCCCTTCAATCGTCTCACTGTGAATGTGCTCTGAAGATGACCATAATAAGAGGGGCGGGATCTGAAAGCCATCAAATCCTCTGGAGTGCATTGATAAGGAGCTGACTGTGTGTGCATGTGTTGTGTGTGTGGGTTGGGGATGCCAACAGGGAATGATCAAAATGACGTCTCTAGCAGTTTACTTACCCACTCCATTCTCTCCACAGCTTTCTTAATTTTAATTTTATCAGTCCACCACTTGGAACCACTCTGAAATCTCAAAACAACATTCAGATGAATTGTCATGAGATGATGTGCAGACATTTATGGTCCCCAGAGGATGAACCATACTGCCTTTTGGCATCTCTAGATTTTTCTTCAAGCGCCAAAATAATTTTTAATGAAATGTCTCAAAAGCTACCAGACAGATTGCCGTGAAATTTGGGACAGATATTACCTGACTATTCATGTATGACTCTTCATCCTTAGGATAGATTCTAATAATATTCATTATAAATATATTTTAAAAAGAGAGATCATTTAATAATCATGTAGTCATTATCTGGTGCATGTCATGGTGAGTTTTATAGTATTTTTAACTGTATTATTGTTTATGTTTTGTGCTGTTTTGTATGTATTTTCTTGTTGAGATACAGTTTTTTGCTCTATGTATATTATTGTTGAGTTTTATGTGTTGTAACGGCCCATCTATGGATTGGAATTGTAAATTAGGTTAGGCTATAAAAGATGTGGTATGTGGCACTGGCTCATGCTATAAACTTGTCCCTATACAAATAAACGTTAAATAAAAATAAATAAATAAATACATTTGTGGTCTGCTGACTTTTTTTCTAATCCTATCATTGAGTCAGAATTTTACTACACTGTGTGCACAATTGTTTGGCGAATTGTATTCCTCAGGTTCATTTTTTTATTGTTGAACAAACACATTGCAACAGAGAATCCAGAATATAATTGAACCTCAAACCTGAAAGTTGATTGCAGTTCTGTAATATGTTGGCACTAGAGGATAATGGGTTCCTGATAGCTTCACATTTAATTCTTCTCAAATATTTTGCAGTTAATTTGTGCTTTTTCTTCTCCATGCGCTTTTTGCGCCCCAGTTGATTATTAGCATCAAAATTTTTGCTTGTCCTATTGGCATGCCTCAAAGGTTTAACTATTTCAAGAGTGCTGAATCCATCTGAAAGGCATTTCACAATTCCTGACGTTTCAGTGTGAGTTTAATCTCTTTTTTGGCCCTTTTTACCTGAGGTAATGAAGATGCCTAATAATCATGCACACCTTGATATAAGGTGTGATTCACTTTTGGCACAGCCTCCCTTATTACACAAATCACCTAAAAGTGATTAACTCCAATGAGCATTGAAGTTCATGTGGTTTGGAGTTGGAAAATGTGCATGGAAATAATGATTCAATCAGAATAACTTACTTACTTGCCTAATAATTGTGAATGCAGTGACATTCAGCCCCTGCTCTAATTTGTGTTTAATACTAGTTGAAAAATGTTACCAAGCAAACATGCTAAAATAAGATGACAGGCATGGTAAACTGCTGTTTTACATCAGCATTTTAGCATTGTCACTGTGAGCATTTTAGCATGCTGATGTCAGCATATAGCTCAAAGCACCGTTTTGCATAAGTATAGCCTCACAGAGCCGCTAGCAAGGCTAGAGACTCTTAGTCCTGTTTCCTTTTTGTCTTTCTCACTTCTAATCTTTCATTCCCCTACCCAGCCTTCACTATGCTGAAGTTGTGCCACTGTGTGATAAAAAAAAACACATGCCATCGGCCAACCGAAATTTAGAAGAAACCCAGACAAAAACTTAATTGCCTTTGCCATCTGCATTGATTTGATGAAGACTATACAGTATTATCCCACAGGAAAAATATGCTTTGGTTTGGATTCATATGCTTCATAAGTACATTTAGTTTTCTTTCGCTTGTCTTTTTCTCAGACATAGCATTAACACAAAGAACCACTGCACACAAAAACAATTTTCAGCTCCTTACTGCCAGAAAAGTTGGAAGTGCACTTTGTGATATGTAGCTCTTGCCCATATTTCAAAGTGATGACTATCAGTTTGAGTCTACAGTAATCAGACAAGAGCTACATTGTAAATCTAATAAAACCAAAACACAATTAATCACTTCAGACTGCTTGTATCTGAATGAGGTTTTACCTCTATATTGACAAAACTTAGGCTTATTGCATATCTCAAAATCCTCGGGGATCATTATTCAACTCTCATTTCATTTGTTTTGTCTGGTGATATATGACTGTGTACTTCTCATTTCCACAGTGTTATGCAAGCAAGGGAAAGTAAACTGTGTTGACTGAGAGCACTACTGTAACCCTGCGACTTTGTAAGTTACTAACCTTTTTGATTATCATGTTACTCGTAGCTAAAATTGTACTTAAGTAATTTATGTTCTGAAGAATATTTGTGCTTGAGGTATAAATTTGGTCACTCATTTCAATTCCACCACTTTCCTGGCCTTCAATGCATCTCGAGGCATCCTAAAATTACTTTCTTTAAGTATTCAGAGTAGCATTCTGAATAAAGTGGATCAATAACATCTATAACACACAGCATGGGTTTTCTAACATAAAACTTGGACCTGTGTTTTCTGTGTGAAAAGTCTATTTTAAACAAAATTTGTTTCTACCATTATAGATTAGCTGACTCCTTATTCCTCTTTTTCAATAATTATTAATATGGCTGTGATTGTAATGTCTTCCTCACAAATCATTCATACCCATTAGATGTGTTGAGTATAATTAATGGTTTTTAATAAAGAAAAAGAGATTCCTCATAAGGCAGCAGGGGCAGGAAAAGGTGCAGTGCAACACTCTATTAAAACATATTGCAATGCTATGAAAGGGGAAAATAGTCATTCATCATGCCATGGTAATGGCCATGCTTCAGTATCCACCACTTCACAGCTATAGGCTGTGTGTGTGTGTGTGTGTG